>JAEQBH010005673.1:0-193807 GCA_016808115.1 Tetrastigma voinierianum
CTAATACATGTTATATAACAATATCAGCTTCACAAGCCTGGGCTTCTTCTAACACGTGGCCCTAGTGAGTGCCGCTTTCCGATCGCTCCTCGCACCCGAAAAATGGTGATCCTCGACAGAGCGAGCAAACCCAAGAGTAATAATTTCCCACCAAGTTGCTTCCCACCCAAGTGCACATGTCATGGCAAACAATCACATCTCAAGCACCCCATGAACTCCACTCAAACACTCACATGCTCAAACCCATGTCTCGAGTCCTCACCGACTCCTCACACATGCCTGCGCTTCAATATGCGAGCAAAATACGCTTCACAACAAAGTTTTGTTCTTGAAAACTTACACCGAAGTTTCAGAAAATATTAGACTACTCTCCGAGGGACCACTGATAACTCTCTCAAATAACAGGTCCATCCAAGTGTGAGTCATGGACGTCCTTCCAAGGCAATTCTTCGGAAAATCTTCCTTGAAATTTCTTTCACAAAAATTTTCATTTTTGTTTCATTTCATGTCATGCACTCACTCTTAATATTCTAGTGTGCCCCAATGCATATGGAATGCATGATACCAATTCCAAATAATTTATGTTAATATATTCACATGCATATATCTTAACATAATTAAATCACATAAATCATGTTATGCAAATTCACCATCAATTACACCAAAATTAGCTCACATGGGCTAATTAACAAACATGGGCAATTTATTTTGAATCACTCAACCAAACACATTTTCACATCAAAAATTTACGTGTCACTATTCACATGAATAGTGAAACCCTCGGGTTAACGGCTCACTACACACAAATAGGAGACTTTTCTCCACTTGCCTTAAAGTTGGCATCAGCTTTACGCTAAACGAGCCTCAAAACATTCCTAACCATTTACATGGCTCTTAGCCAAAGATTAACACAAGTATGAAAAGATCCCTACCTCTTGGAGTTTTCGGAACTCCACCAAATCGGTGCCCACGCGTAGCCCTCGCCGAGTAGAGCAACTTTGCTTCGCCTGGCCGAGAACCTGACCATCCGACCGCTTGGAATCTGTGAAGGCACACTTTCTCTCTCTAGAAATCACAAACCCACACTTTCGTGACTTTGTTTCAGCACTACACGTTTTGTGCTCATTTCATTTGGAGAAGATGAACACTGTTCATCTTTTGTCCTTATTCTTATTAACAATTTTAATAATTCCCATCATGTCCCGTTTTTTCACTATTTTGACACTTGGCACAATTTAGGTTGTCCATTTTCATCATCTCTCTAATCTTGCAACATGTATCATAAGATTACATGTAGTAGGTGACTTTTGTCACATCACATGTCTCTCAACTGCTTTTACTGACCCGATACCCTGCCTTGAAAAATGTGAAATTCGACTGCTCCTAATCTACCTAAATTCGACGTGCAACTTATTTCACAGACACCTAAATCTACAAATCTGTTTCTTCATCCGAGATCTAGAAAATTTTTGGATTTTTACCGAAATGACGATTTTACCATTTCTCAGAAAATTTGAATTTTTCCGAGTTTTATAAAAGTTGCCCACAAAACTAGGACTGCCTCTCAAGCCAAGACCCCAATTATAAAAAACTTTAAGTAGAGGCAACTTGGGGGGACTCCCCCAATTATTAAAAATATATAATTCAAGACTACGGAGGGCCTCCCATTATTTAGGAGAGGCCTGTGGTCTTTTTTTTGGGAGAAGTATGTTTCAGGCAGTTTATTTGAAAATAAATGGGAAGTAGGTACAAAGAATTGCAATTGGGTCACTCAATACATTTGACCAAAAAATAATTGTCTTTGAGGAACCAAAGGCATAATTTGTCAAATAATACCAAAACCACCTCCCTCTAAAACAACTAACTATTAACTATATATCTGATGAAAGGGATAATTGGGAGAAGTATACCCAAACTGCCTCTCTAAACGATTGTGAAGATTAATTTGATACAGTAGGTACCACTTGTTAACATGTTTGTATAATGTTTGTCCCCTACAACCTCATTTATTCGTAAGTACTAATCTAATAATCTGTAGGTACTACATCAATATGCATTAGGTACTACATTAATAGTCTCAAGTACTACCTTAATGGAATGCTAAATTTTTTTTAAAAAGTTCTGAATAGAAAAATTGAATATATTTGATTTTTTCTATTCAGAAAAAGTCATTTTCCACCAAAAGAAGAAAAACTTCATCATTACGCAATAAGAAGAAGGGCTAGTAACACTCACTATTAAGGGTGACAACGAGAGGGTTTGGGACGGGGTGGCCCCATCCCAACCCGGCTCATTTATTTTTTTTCAATTTTCAAACCTATCTCATTTAAAAATTAAACTAAAGCAGTGAGGATGAGAAACTCTATAACCCGTCTCCCATTTGATTTTTTGGTTTTTTATTTTTTTATTATATTAAAATTAATATATTTTTATAAAATAAAAATATTATGAATTTTTATAAATTATTTAAGTTGTAAGCATTGTAATTATTTTTGGAGGAAATTTAATTATTATTTTTATTTATATTAAAATATAAATAAAATAATAAAATGTGGGAGCTACACAATCAAATCGCCCTAAAACCCACGCATCAGATTTCAAGAAAATAAACCAAAAGTTGTAACCGTGTTATCCGTAGTAATGTTTCTGCAAAGTAAATTCAAACCTTCCCTTCATGACCTGGCGCACGCGTACTACTTTAATATATTTCAAGCAATACCATCGTAATGCGTACTACCTTTTAAAGCATCGTATTACCTTAATAGAAAGTCCCTAACCTCTATTACCATGCCATCATTCAAAACTCGCCATCCCATTTATATTTCATGAAATGGATGAATTATATTTGACCTCTTAGATGGAGAACCAAAGTAAGTATGCATGTGAAATATTTGGGTTAGCTAGGGGAAAAAGTTGTAACCAGGTTATATTTAGTAATGTTTAGGTAAAAGTAAACTCAAATCCTCTTCCCTGTGACCCAAGTGCACAGATACGTCCCATCCCTAGGTGCGTCTTTAGTACATGAAATAATTTTTCTCTCGATAGGCTATAATGCCCAAGAGTTTAGAATTCCTACATGCAAGCTACTCCCCACCTAATTTTTTATATTTCTATTTTTATATTTATGTGAAATCAAAATATTATTTGCGATATTTTGATTTCTGTTTACAGGAATTCACTTGATTGATGTGGAGATGTGTTTAATAAATAAGCTTAAAATTAAATTATAATTTTATTTGTTAATATTATCTTAAGAAATTATTATAATTACGTATTTATTTAATATTATATTTATCCTTTCAATTTTTTTAATTTTGAATATTTTATTTAAAATATTAAAGACATAAATTTTATTTTGAAATATAAAATAAAATTATTTTGATAATATAAGTTATTTGACATAATTTTTTTAATTATTTTAATTATTCAAATAAATTAAAGTAAATATAAAAAAATGTTATTTTATGAATAATAAAATTTTAGACACCAACTAATAAACCCTAGCTCAATTGATTTAAAGGGATGCCGGGTTAGAAACTTCTTGAAAATATAATACTAAATTGTTATGTCAAGTAAATATTTCAAAATAATTTAGACACCAAATATTAAAATAATTAATATTTTTAAAGGTGATAAGATACTTTAATTCCAACGAATAGTTTTTAATATTTTAATATAGACACTACAAGTTAAAATAATTAATATTTTTAAAAAGTAATAAGACACTTTTAACAAAAACACTTAAAATTTTAAAATATATAAATTATATGATAAAAATCTCTTGGGAATGCACATCCAACTTCATCTTTACTGTGGGATGGAGCATATATATTTTTGCACTTCATCCCCATCAATCATTTTTTACCCGAAGAAATATTTTTTCTGACACCATACTGAACCATTGATTTTGAATTCTTTATACTCATTTTAAGTTTATTTTCAAATAAACAGTTGGAAACATACTTCTCCCCTTTTTTTTTTTCTCCTTTTCTAAACCAAAGGGGAAGGGAGGCCTCTCTATTGTCTATTTCCTAAATATGGGATTGCACTCACAAATGAAAAAAACTTCATAAGACTCCAAATTTAGGACCTACACTTATATTTCAATCCATTAATTAGGAAATAATTATAAAAATATAAAACAATGCAAAATACATGGTTAAGTAAAGTTTCATATAAAATAATTATTTCAAGTATAGTAATACTTGATACTATCTTAATAAATTATTGGTACTACCTTGACATTGCGATAGTACCTACGAAATTAAAATAGTACCTATGGTTTATTAAAGTAGTACCTAGATACTATCATACTTGAATACAATTATTTTTTATGAAATTGTACCAAATCATATATATTGCATTATTTATACATTTTTTTATAATTATTCTCAAATTAATAGGCTAAAACACATGTTTCCCTAAAAATTAAAGTATTAAAAATACTAAGATGACATAGTGATTGCATATAAAATTAATTTAATTTATATTTATAATATTTAAAGAATAAGTTAAAAATGTACAAAATTTGACTATTTATAAGTATATTTATTTGATGTAATTAAAATACTTCAAAAAAGAATTAAGTGAGACCAGTATAAGAAATTAGCGTAATTATGCTTTAGGGTTAGATAAGACCTCCTATTTAATAAAAAATCTATCAAATTACCCAAATTCAATCCAAGGACATATGTTTTTATTAGACAAAAATGCCTTATTTTCTTCACAAACCTAGCCCCCTCTCCCTAGCCACACATTCCAGCTGCCACCCAACGCCTTGCAGTGGTCTTTTTTTTTTTTTTTTGGCTTTTTCTAATTAATTCTTCATTTTTCATTTCTTAAAAAAAAAATTATGATTTTAATATTATTCATTTTTTCATTTTTTCAATAAAGATTATTGTTTTTATATTAACTTAACGTATACATATTTGCTCAAGTGAATAAATAATTTTAAATAATATTGATTTTAATATATATTCCTATTCATAATTTATTTATAATATTTTGATATTTTCATATTTTTTAATCGTTTTCATATTATAATCTTTTTTCTTCTTTTTACAAAAATAAAAAATACTATCCACAAGTTAAAAAAATTTTTAAATAAAGATAAAATATTAACTGTTATTTAACAAAATAGTAACAATCATTTCAGTATTTAATTTTACAACTAATATTTGAAACACAAAATTTTAAGTAATACTAAAAATATCTTCTATTAACTTTTTTAAATTAGTTTATAAAGATTTAAAATGTAAAATAAAATGTCATATTAAAATTGTTAATATTATTATTATAAATAAAAATTTATTATGAATAGGAAATAACATAAAATCAAGTATTATTTATAAAGAATGTCCTCCATCTTTAGGTTAAGGAAATAATCATTTGAGTTTTTAAAAATCAATTGAAATCCTTGAAAAAGATAGGCTCATACACTTCTTATACATTAGTTCATATATCTTGTATAATTAGTATAAATATCTTGTACATTATAACAAATCTCATAGGTCTCAATACCAAATGTGAGCATAGACATGTTTCATTATTATTTGATCACAAAAAATGAAAAGGAACCAAAATCTATTTTTTCATAAATTATTATTCAAGTATATTATAAAATGAATATGTACAATGTTAAAAAAATGTGTAACATGAGCGTGAGATCAAACGATATTTATAAGGAATGGCTTCCATAATTGAGTTAAGGAAATAGTAATTTGTAAGCTTTAAAATCAATTGAAATCCGTGAATGAATAGTAGGTATACACCTCTTGATACACTTAGCTCGTATCTTGAACAATTAATGTAAATACCTTGTATATTGTAATAAATCTCATAGGTCTCGTGTTAAATGTATGCATAAACATTTTTTCATCTTTATAGTTTTAAAAAAATGAACCGAAATCTATTTTTCATAAATTATAATTAAAGCAATTTATAAAATGAACATGTACCATATTAAGAAAATGCGTAAGAGGTCAAGCAATATTTACAAGGAATATCCTTCATCCTTTGGTTAAGGAAATAATAATTAAAGTTTTTAAAAATCAATTGAAATTCTTGAAGAAGAGTAAGCTTATACAAACTTTGTTTATATGCCTTGTACAATTAGTGGAAATAGCTTGTACAATGTAACAAATCCCGTAGCCCATAAATGTGAGCATACGCATGTGTTTCCATTGTTATAATTTAGAAAAAAAATACAATGAACTCGAATTTTATTTCTATTGACTATATATGTGTTTCTATTATTCTTGGCTTTATTATACATTCATATCTTTTTTGTTTATTATGTATATATATATATATATATATATATATATATATATATATATATATATATATATATATATATATATATATATATATATATTTTTTTTTTTTTTTTTTGTAATTTGCCTTTTTTTATTTTTTATATTTATGATTTTCTTTCAAAAATTTTTGTTTTAAAATAAGTTTATACTCCAAAAAAGTTGTTTTTAATATTTTATATAATTTAAAATATTTTATATTATCATTATTATTTAAAATATTAGTATTTTTTAAATTATAAAATATTAGTACTTATTTATTTTTTTTAAATTATTATTATTATTATCTCATGTGATAGAGCATCCAATGTTTAAAAAACACAGGGCATAGGGATGGGAGGGTTCTTGAGTTGAGTCATAGTAAGATAATTTACTATATTGTAACTAAAATGATTATCAATAAAAAAAATTATTAATTGTTACAAGTGAATATGTTTATATTTAATATGTTAATTACACAAAATAAAATATAACTAAAATGTAAAAAATATTAAATATATGAAAATTTTAAAAATAAAGGCATTTTTATTAAGTAGATTTTCAAATTTAGAATTTATTTAATAAAATTAAATGTTAAATATATCTAAAATCTACGAAAATATTTAATAAATTAATTATTAAATCTAATTTAAAAAATAAAATAAATGATAAATAATTTTTTTGAATAAATGAGTAATTAAATTTTATAAAAAAAAATTGTTAAATATATTTTTAAAATAAGTGAAAATAAATATTATAAAATTAATTAAAATTTATAATGTTTACTTTATTTAAAAGATGCAAAAATGAAGGGTGATTTTTATGAAAAAACTCAAAAAAAAAAAAAAAGAAAAAAGAAAAGCAAATAATAAAATTTATAAAAGAAAAAAAAAAGAGGCTAAGCGTGCTGGGCATGCCTGGGTGTTGGTTTGGGTGAGTCGCTTCGTGTGTGTGGGTGGGGTGGGTAAGGGTTGTTTTGGTATTTTAAATTTTTTATTTCCTTAGTCTTAATTTTAAGAGATATTATAGGATTTGGGCTTAATTTGAATGTTTTCATAGGTATTCTATTAAATATGAGGCCTATCAAGCCCTAAAGCATAATTCCCCCTAAGAAATTTGCATAGGCATCACATCTTGTTCGATTATATTTAATGTTTTAAATAGAAAACCATGAAAAGTATTTTGAATAAATAAGATGGAATGGAATACGTCGATTCTCTTAAGGTCCTCCCTCTTTGTTTTTAGTTTTTTTTTAGTAACTAATTTGGTCCGACTACCATAAATTTAGCTTAGATTAATTAAAAAAGCCTAAGAGGCGACACCCCACACATCCAAGTCTTAATTGGTTTTGTTGAGTTTTTGAGTGTCACCGAACCAACACTAACAAAACCATTTCATATGCTTTGAGTGTCAACGAACCAACACTAACAAAACATCTATTCATCTTATTATCAAACAAGCTTCATGCCACCAAAACCATTGAGGAGGCATAGAGGATTGAAGAGACAGACCGGTCCTCCTTCATCTTCATGACTCCACTCCATCAAGGAATAAGGGAAAATGTGTGTTTTCATGTTTTCGTTCGAAAATAATTAGAAAGCCCGAATCCAAGAAAGGAATATTAGTGTCCCTAACGGCCTTACCTGCTCAAGAAGACAGATGCACACGCGCAGTTAACTGCGATCTAATCCAATAATAAATACAAGACTACAATATAACATGCAAAGTGATAGATATAAAAAAAAAAAGAAAGGAAAATCAGTTTATTAGTTGCTCATTCAAAACACATGTTAGTTTTTGTACAAATAAGAATTGTGTTCTTAAATTTCTTTACATCATGTGAGATTTATACATAAAATAAATGAATCTCACATAAATCAAAAGGATGTGAAAGCTTTTAGCCTAAGTGAAGTGACATACGACCTGGATGCACATCAATTTTATAAAAATATGTCAATATTGATTATATTAAAAAAATTAAGATTCCTAACATTTAGTTAAATTTCTATAAAAATTAGTGAAATTATATAAATTTCAATATATAAATAAAAAGTTTCAAGAATAGAAGTGTTTAAAAAAATTATAGTCACAATGTATTTCTTCAATTAAAACACATGTTTTTAGCTACATATTATATTAAAATTCATATTTCAATAAAGGTAATGTTAAAAGATAGTAATTAAAGTTCAATAAGATAATACTCTGGTTATTTAACATAGTAATTAAATAATTACCTTACATATTGATATTTTTAGGATTAAAATTTCCACTTACACAAAAGCTGAAATCTTTTTTGGATGAGTAGCCGTTAATTTGATTTCCCTTTCTTAGTTACCAATTTTTTTAATTATTTTCAAATGGGAATACCAAAACACAATTTTGCCCATAGTCACTCAAGGATACATCCATCCATTAATGAAGGCAGGTAGTCGGGAAACAAGGAAAGAGGGTACATACATCTAGATCACTTTCGAGAGCGTTAGAGCAACAAGCAGGTAGGCAGATAGGCGGCCCCTTCTCTAGCTTAGCCTCCCCCAATAGGGGGTGGGGTGGCGTGGGGGGCCTAGTCAAAGAAAGAAGAGAGATTCCCCTAATCTCAACCCTCTATAAAACTTTTCAGACAAAGATTGAGAAGACTTATCTAGTTACTCTAACCACTAATGGAGGTGGGGAGCCATGCCAAGGAAACAAAAACAAACAAGAGGGGGGGCCATGCCAAGAAAACAAAAACAAACAATAGGGACCAACATTGTCTAATCGTTATTTTCACGTGAAAATAACTTACCCTCCAGCTCCGATCGACCAAGAACAGAGCGGAGAGATCCACGAGCTTACCAACTATATTTTGTGGGCAGTCACATCTCTTGGTGCCTTCTAGGAGCTCTACAGGTGGAGTGCTTGTGAATTGTGACAAGAAAAAAATCATAGATCCTGCCTAACACCCCATATTGTTGTTAACTTGTTAATGGAGCTACGAGGAAATTAGGGTGATGATAGGTGGTATTTTGTCAAAGAAAGAGAGAGAGATCGGTGGAGTGGGATCCTGACGTGAAAGTGAAATCATCGAAGTTACATGGCCTAAAGAAGCCTGAGTGTCCAATTGATCAGGCCAAATGCACACTAAGACGCTAATGGCATATGGTCCATGGTCAACACATCACATCTACAAGCTGCAAGTATCTATAATGAATTATGAAGATATTCTCTCATCTCAGAGATGCATGATCATGTTAAAACTTGTGAATCTTTGTATAGGTTATTTTATCTTTACGTTACGTTTATTAGCATTACCTGCATCAAAGCTTCTGTTGGCACTACCTTAAATCTTTTTAAAGATAAATTCTTTTTCAACCACATTCCTTAAAAATTGGCATCTTATCTCTATGTCTCATTAAGTGCCTTTATGGTTCAGTTGATAACTGGTAGTTGGTGCTGGTTATAGATAGTTGATTATAATTTATTACTTGGTAACCGATTAAAGGTTTATTTACCTATATATACATGATTGAAAGTAAATAAACTTTTACATAAATAGGGAAAGAAGAATAAAAAATATGATTTTTAATAAGAACGAATCAAAATAAGCTACTTATATGTAAGACATTTTTTCTCATCATGGAGCTTTTGGCCCTAAAAAGTTATCAATGGTTGATTAGAATTTTTTATAGATAAACTATAAAACTGTTATGAGTTAATCCAACTTATCAACTTCTCATTCAACTCAACCAAGCAACCCCCTAAGTAAGGAACTATTGAGTTGTTGGTGGAATATGTTGGGAATAAACTAATTAATCTGATTCCCATCCACTTATTAAATCTTCCAAGTTAAAAAATCCTTCGATTGACTTGATAGAATAAGATGGATACATGTATTCATGTATTCATGCAATATATATAATTTGAGAATATATATATATATATATACATGTATTCATGTATTCATGCAATATATATAATTTGAGAATATATATATATATATATATATATATATATATATATATATATATATATATATATATATATATATATATATATATATGTTGTAAATAGTTGTGATAAAATGCTAAGCTAAAGAGAATTATATCACTCTCTTTATAAATATATTTAATTAAAGAGAGAAGGAAGAAAGAAAAAAGCTTAGACTAAAAAGAGAGAGAGAATGAGAGAAGTATTATTTTCCCTAGGATACCTTTACAAAGGATGGTGAAGGCCTTTTTATAGGCTTACAAAGATGATTCAAATTACTCACCTTAATGGTGAGTTATGAAGTTCCATAAATGAGGGTTAATGAAGGTTCATTTATATAAAATGAATGTAAGTGTAATTCATGAATGTAAGTGTGGTTATTCATCACCCATATAAATGCTTCAATTTATAACACTACCCCTTGAATGACCACCATTAAGAATTTGCCTTATTAAAACCTTACTAGTAAAACCCAAAAGGATAAAACCTAGCGAAGGAAAAATAGTACAATATTCATATGATCTTGTTGATTGCTCTTAGTCTGTTAGGACTACCTCGTTCAAAACCTTGCTAGTAAAACCCAGTGGGACAAAACCTAGACGAAGGGAAAAAAGAGGCAAGATTCAACATCTTGTCATAAGCATGCTCCCTCTCATGTCAAGTATCTTGTTGGTGCATTCCAATCTTATAATAGCTTCCTTGAATGTCGAGGTTTGGCAATGACTCGTGAATAAGTCTCGCTAGATTATCACTCGACCATATTTGTTGAACATCAATTTCAACACTCTTCGGGAGTTCATGTGTATAAAAGAACTCATGATAAATGGTTTATTTTCATCTTTGATATAACCTCCTTTGATTTGTGTACGCATGCATCATTATCTACAAATAATGTCATTTTGTCTCTTTGATAGAGGAGTCCTAGCATGATTCTTGGATATGTTGAACTATCGATCTTAGTTATATGTGATCACTAATTGCTTT
Organism: Tetrastigma voinierianum; assembly: GCA_016808115.1. NCBI lineage: Eukaryota > Viridiplantae > Streptophyta > Magnoliopsida > Vitales > Vitaceae > Tetrastigma > Tetrastigma voinierianum. The sequence goes on from JAEQBH010005673.1 coordinate 11,244, forward strand.
GAATTTCTATAATTTATAAATGATTCAATGATGTGGCCACCATTGTTTGCTTAAAGGATCTCCAAGGAAATAGCGCCGATTACAATTAAAACACATACTCGTTTAGATCCAAGCCTTATGTGGGTCTAAAAGGGGTATCCCGGTGACTGATATCCAAACAATTGTTTGTTTTGACTTCTTTAGTAAAACAAATCTATATCAAATGGTTTCTGAGGTAGCGCAAAATATGCTTGATACCATTCCAATGTCTGGGCTGGAGCTTTAACTATACTACTAATAAATTTATGGAAAAAGCAATATATGGTCAGCATACTTAACACGCGATCTAAATGGGTCCTTTTCACATCATTTAACCAATAACCATCGGGTGAACTTAAAGGTGTGCTTTATCCATATAAAAAGTTTTAAATTTCTTAGTATAAGGCCAATTGATGAACTAAAACTCAAGTAGTGGGAAATACTCAATCAAGCAGTCAGAAAATTTTGCTTTCCCAAGACCTTCATTTCAAATTCCTTTTTCAAACATTTGTTGTTTGAGCTCCTTCTCGTAAGTCCCAAATGCATTTGTATCTATCAACATATACAACAATAATTGCAAATCCCACGATTTCTTAATAAAAATGCATGTGGGTATATGGTTGCTTGCATACCCTTCTTTCAATAAATACTCGCCGAGATTGTACCATATGTGTTTGGATTGCTTCAACTACAGAGATCGTTGTAATTTGATCGCAGCACATTATAAGGCTTAGTATTAATGGTTTCAAAGTAATTTAAATCCTTCCTGAAGCTATATAAATTGGCTACCTGTGGATCCATATAGATAAGTCATGATGACATCCATGACGATATCCAAATTTCGTAGGTCGCTAAGCTTACATAGAAAGGAGAAGTGCTTCACATTCATGACGTAAGAATATGTTTTCTTCGTAGTCATTAATGTGCCCTCTACGAGAAACCCGTGCTATTAATCGCGCTTTCTATCTTATGATTTCATTATTTTCATTATACAGACAAATACCCATTTGTAAATTCTAACAGATTTACACCTTTAGGTGTTGACTACAATCCAAAAACGTCTCGTTTATTAACGTAGCTTAATTATGCTCGCATAACCTTCTTCCATTTCGCCAATCATTTCTATTTCGACATTCTTCCACATTTTGTGTCTGGGTTCTATATCATTTCTTAGCTTATGTCTAAGGCCATTTGGCAGCAAAAAATATTATCGATAATAACTTTATTTCGATCCCATTTTTCTATCAGGTAACATAATTTATTAAGATCTCAAATTTGAAATTCGTGCCTCTTCAAGGGCTAATTTTTATTTCAACCTCTTCGCAGGTCTTTGTTCAATATATGCCTTTACAAGGGCCTCTTATTCACCAAATGCCTCTACATGGGCCTTTTGTTTATTAAATGCCTCTACAGCTCCCTTTATCATGTACCCCTGTGGTATCACCTCACTAGGTTTCTCCTCTTCCTGAGAGTTACATCTTTGAAACTAATCCTCCGCTGCTTCAAGCGTATTTTAGACTCATCGCTAAATTGTCCTTCAAGGACATTAACTGTTATTAATTTAAATTGAGTATGACTTGTCACTTTCTTTGCATCAAAATGACTGCAATTCGATTTGCAAGATTATGTAAATGAATGATCCTTTGAACTTCCAATTCATATTGATCGCATTTGCGATCAAAATGAGATAAATGTGGATTTACCAAGTAATTTCGCCAAGTATTCGAATCGACTTTTTCCCCTAATGGTCATTAAATGACAATCTGAAATTTGGCTCTAAAACATCTCCTCGTTAAGGGTCTTCCAAATATCTTATGAAAGACAACAAATCAAAACCTACATAAATCCCAAGTCTACGCTAGGACCCATTTCAGACAAGGCGAGGGTGCAATTGCATAATGGATCAAGATCAACTAAAACTCGTAAGGAAATATTTGCTATTTACTCCAATACAAGTGGCATAGGGAGTAATTGGTAAGATGTTATATAATTTTTATTAGACTTGCAAAAGATGCATAACAACATGTCCCTGTAGACGCTGCAATTAAGTTCATCAACAATGGTCTAGCTATTAATTGAAGACGTTTAATCAAAGATTTCGCTAAACCATTTGGGTAAGGAACATGAGCAATGTGATACGCTCAATATTTATCCCAATTGACATACAATAAGTCATTGAGAATTTGTAGCTAAATTCACCAACATTATCAAGTCTTATCATTTCGATCGGATAATCGTAAATTGTGCTCTAATTTTGGTTGTTTTCATGAGCCTAGCAAATGCAACATTTCTTGGGAAAGAAGACATGCATCATGTATTCTTTAAAACCGTGATCTGTGCATGATTTTATTAAATGATATCCTGACTATTAACTTTGTGATGCCTAATTTTCGTGTCCCTGCTGGACAACCTTGGTCAACCTAATTTGAATCTATGGTTAATGGGTGCCCCAATATCACACTCACAATGACTATATATAATGAGATCATTCCTGATAATTTTCTTACAAATAAACCCATTTCTTATAAAATTTACAAGGAGTTCAAAATAACTTTATTCACATTTTACATGCCAAAATTCGATTATTCTAATATATTTTATAAATGTTTCAAGGCCATGCCAACTGTTTCACTTCATATGACTCATGAGCGTCATTTTCTTCTGGGCAGGCCTGGTAGATCCCAATAATCAAGTTAGCAAAGCCCGTGACATAATTTCCGCAAGAGCATCTCACTGTTCATGCGTTGATCAAACCAACGAAGGCACACCAAGTGAAAGTGTCTACATGAATGTCGTGTGTCATGCATGAGATGTCATCATGCCCATATCCCGAGTCACTCACCGAGTCACTCACCGACTCCCTCACACATGTCTATGCCAAGTGTGACAACCTAGTCATTGGTAGTACCGACGACCCAGATATGCCGAACCCTTATCGGCTCACCAGAGCCTACTGCAAGTGCCAATGGGCAACTAATCCTGAGTCAATCCTGACTCCTATCACACAACTCGAAGTCTATGTGTTAATCGTGTGTCTTATTTTGGGCAAAAGAACTTTTCGACTCACGTCGCGGGTCTCTTACACCCATACAGAACTTTTAGGATCACATTGCATGTCTCTTACACCCATCACAGAACTTTCCGGATAATATCGCGAGTCTCTTATACCCATACAAAACTTTTCGGATGATACCGCGGGTCTCTTACACCCAAATTCCAGGCTTTTCACTTGAGGAGATTAACGGGCCCCTTCTTGCTTCGCCCAACACACATTACTTGCCATTTAAATGATTTACACTTCAGGAGTCTCTCACTTTGACTTTGTCCCATTTTCCTCGAGTTTCACTCACCCATTCACCAACACCGGTGAATAAACAATACCATGCACCCACACACGACTCCACGCAATGTACCCGTGCATATGAAATGCATGATGCCAATGCATTTTCCTTCATGCTAGATGTATACATGAGTGCTACATGAACATTTACATACCATGGATAATTATAATTGATACATATAATTAGCATCCATATATAACCCATGTTAATACATCAATAGCATACATTAACATGTTGTTCTTCACACTGCATGTTATTCAAATAAGCCATAACACACAACAAGGTCACAATCTTGGACCCATCCAACAAAATACCTCACAGCCCCTTCACAAACATAAACCCGTTTGGTTCCAACATCCATACAACATCAAACAAGCCATAAAACCTGGAAAATTTTAGTTTCAGGATCACACCCCAACCCACAACAGTCTCGGACTGTGTGAAAACCAGTCATGTAATTCTATACCATCCAGTCCCAAGTCTCAAAACTAAATCACATGGCCTCATATGGCCTCCTATAAGCAGCCCATACCATTATATGGCCTTTAGATTCAAGGTAAACCAAGTAGGAAAATCCCCTACCAATTTCAACAGCCTACAACATGCCATGCAATGGTCATGTTAAAACCTGGTTATTCGCTTATAATAACAAAGCAACTCCGCATGACTCTAGAAAAACATAGATTTTCAGCAAGGTTATGATCATATAATTCCCTCCAAAGGTACATGGCTGGAATCTTGACTCAATGGGCTTTCCATAAAGTCCAAGAACACCCGAATTGGAGTTCAGACGGTAATAGTTATATCATCCGGTCGAGGTCGTCAAGATGAGTCAGCCACTCTAAATCATCGACCACCAGCAAGCCAACTCTAGCAGTCGACCTCCCAGCCTACCACCTCTAGCAAGCTGACCTCTAGCAGCCGACCTCCAGTCACTGACCTCTACGTCGACCCCAGTTAGCCGACCTCTGTACCCCACGACCTCAGCAAGCTCTAATTCCTCTGCCAGTCGACCTCTAGCAGGCCGACCTTCTAGCGGTGCTGACCCCAGCCCATCACTTAGACCGTTAGGTAAAATGTCTCATAACTTAGGCTATAGAGGTCCAATTTGGGTAATTTAAAACCCTAAGATCAAGTTCACTGCTTTTGCTACAATTTTCCTGAAGGACTCACTATCAAATTCCCTTTATTTCCCACCCAAAAACCAGTCCTAAAGTCCGGCTAATGCATATGATCAAAATAGGGCAGCTTCCCATGGTTCAAAATGTAACCAAACATTCCCCTTGGGGCAAGACACCACCACACACCCTTAGGGTAGAAAATAACCAAAGTAGGAGAAGACCTACCTCTTGGAGTTTGTCGAAACTCCCCGTTTTCGGTCTCTACTTATCGCTCTTGTCACCAGGAAAGACTTTCCCTCTTGCTTCACCAAAAACCGATAGTTTGATCGTAGGAAAATCTAGAGATAAGGTAGAGCCTCTCTCTCTACTTTCTTCTTCTCTACCTTTTCCTTTCTTCTGCCTCCCTTTCTTCTCTATCTAATCATTTGGCCTAAAGTCAAGTAGATGTCCCTCTCTGCTGCCACATGTCACTCTCTATTGACAGTGGATTACCCTTATTATCTTATCCATGCTTGGATTTCTTGAATCCGTGTGTTGCCACATGTCTCCTATGGGTTCCAATTTAGCCCTTTTTGTTTGACTTATTCTACACTTGACACGTGGCACACTATGAGCCACTCAACACGTGCCAAGTGTCGCACTACCCTCGATGCCTCGAAAAACATGAATTAAACTATTTGAATTCGAGTCGACATGGTAGTGAATTTTGCTTTGAAGCGGTTCCAAGCGATTAATCCGTTTTGTCATCGAGATCAAATTCCAGTTTTGATCAAGAACCCGTTCTCTTCTCAGAAATACGAATCTTCCGGGGTTTCATTCCATCCATTCCCTCTTTTAAAGGAATTTGGGTCGAAATTCACACATATACGCATCCGAACCACATGCATGTGATCTACACCTTCGAATACCTTTGGTATGTAGCATTGATCACAAGGTCCCACAATCACTGACAACCGATGTCGCATTAGCTTCAATGTGTCCGAGAATGACAAATCGAGTCGATATGTCTACCACGAAGGTCCTCATGGGCGAGATCACGAGATCTCGACTCCTGATCCCGACCTATCGGTCGGCTCCTCACCAGATCTTGGGGAGAACATCCACACAACGGCTTCTTCAAAGGCCTCAGCCTCGAAAGCCCGAATCTGTCGCCAGATCGTGATGATGAATGTAGTCATCCCTGATTTAAGCGACACTCTTGTGGCGGCGCAGCGCTGCCTTGCATACCGCGATCGATAGCTCCTGCGGTACCACGAGACCTTTGCCTCTTAGGACAATCTTGTCTCATGTGCCCAGGCTGGTGACAATAGTAACATATGCGTGCGCTCGTGCGGTTAAAGTGCCGACTGCGAGCACACCCTTGACATCAACCCATCCCTGGTCCCTCGGCTGCACCGTGCAAGAAGTGCCTATGCACCTTGGGGCTGATGCGGTTCCTACGGCGCTGTATAGGGAGTGAAAAGAATATCTTGTGTCAGATGCGTATCGCGATGACTAGGAGTGCGCTACCTGGCTGGGACCACGCCTGCGGGAAATCTAAATATATGTCCAGGCTGTCGGTAAAAATAAAATATCACTTGTCCTGCTTGACCAAATGCCCCTTCTTGGCCTTGGCCCTGATAACCTCAGCCCTGTTCTTGAAATCCTTGTGAAGCAGAAGCCTTTTGCCTCTTTCTCGAACTGAGCAGTCCTCCTTTCTTCACGTATCCATGACTTGGATACCCCGTGCATCCTCATCTCTCTATGTTGGGCGAGTCAGACCATAAGGTCGTATCTGTAGGCAGTCCTACAATCTTGCCCGAATGGATAACTGGCCGATCTCAAATCTCGACCTTAGCGAGATCTGTGGCCACATAATTAGTCGGCATAGCGGGTGGGCTGTGAATCTATACATGTGCTCTCATTGTCATCGTTCCACGCACCAAGCTCTGAACTCGCAGGCCTTTGCATGCCATGTTGGCGAAAAATACTTCTTTCGTAAGAGCCCGTGGGACCGCCCGAGTCATTGCCTCTGAATTTTAGAGGTCTTAACCTAGTCCCACTACACTTGGATCACCTCTGGCTGGAGCCTTGACTAGCACGATCTTGGAGCCTTGCATCGGGGTAATATCGTAGTCTAAGCCATTACCGATCTCCCAAAACTGATGGTTTTGCCACCATTGGATCCTTCCTGAAAGTCGAGAGGATGATGTGACTTGAGACCTCACGGAGGATTACTCGGACCTCCTGTTACCATTGCACTGGCACGTACGAAGTAGGCGTATTTCTGACCCTAACGACCTCGACCAGAGGCTGCCCAGTCGAATCTTGAGTTGATTGTGTTTGTTTATCACTGCCAGGATGACCTACGGCGCATCTAATGAATGGCGACAACGTTCAATGAAATTTTCTATCCCACGGTCAACTGGTAGTGCACATGCCAATAACTCCATAGACTTATTCATTATGAACTAACTCGTTCATCACCTTTTTCATTAGTGGTGCGATTTCCAAACCCTTAACCGCAATGGTCGATTTTTGAATTTGAAGATACTCATTTCCCGTATACTATGTACAGTATGCTTTGCCCTACAATATGTACATTCGATTTATATTCGCGTTCCCCCTAAGGTTATATTTCTCAACCCTAGTGTTCCATACACAATTTACCATGTGTATACATTTCACATAATTCAATCACACATGTTAAGCACAAGCAGACATCGCGACACACTTTACTGATCGTCATCAAATGCACACAGATATGATCTAAACCCGTTTCCCACGCCGAGTCCTAGGTACTCGTGCATCTAACTCACGATACACCAAGGCGCGACACGCATCAATTTCACACAATAGCCATGGCCTAAGCCCGTATCCCTCGAAGCCACTAGGTACTCGTATACATGTTTTGATACCGTCTTCATGGCGCCCCGATTTTGGGGTCCGTTTATAACGAATCAACCCAGGAAACTGTGGTTATCGGGTGCCCCGATATCACACTCACATGACTCATATATTGAGACCTATTCCTGTATAATTTTCTTACAAATAGCCCATTTCTTATAAAAATTCACAAGAGTTTGGTGTACAACTCTTAAACCCTTTTTACATGCCAAAATTAGATTATTCTAATATATTTTACAAAGTGCTTCTCAAGGCCCTGGCTTGAGCCTTCTAGCCGTGCTCACGGCTGAGAGGGCGCCAGATGTCGTGTGCCTAAAGGATCCCTGACGGGATGAGCAAGCCCGATGGTGATAATCTCCCTCTGAGAGTTACTCCTGCCTAAGTGTTCATGCGAGTAATCAAACTGACCCATACGTCAGTGAAAATTAATGCGCATAGATATGTGTGTCGCCATGAGATGTCATCGGCCGCCTATCCACAGTCGCTCCACGAGCTCCCTCACTCCTTCTTACATGCGAAGTGTGACAAGTCATTAAGTAAGTACGATGACGGCATATGTCGAACCGCGGCTCACGGACGCCTTTGCAGTGCTGATGAGCCTTGACTAATCCCGAGTCAATTCGAATCTATCCACCTGACTCGGAAAGTATGTGTTAATCGTGTGTCTTATTTTGGGCAAAAGAAATTTTCGACTCACGCCTGAATCTGGACATACCCGTCTGAGAACTTTTTAGGATCACATTGCGGTCTCTTACGATACGAGAACTTTCGGGATATCTGTGGTCTCTTACACCAGCCACAAAACTTTTAGGATGATATCACGCGGGTCTCTTACACCCAATTCCAAGTTTTCACGAGGGTGCGACCCTTCTTGCCGTGACACACATTACTTGCCATTTAAATGGCACACCGCCCTCACCGTGAGTCCTCTACGGACTTTGTCCCATTTTTTAGCTCATGACCCATTCACTAACATCGGTGAATAAACAATACCATGCACCCACACCCGACTCCACGCGATGTACCCATGCATATGAAATGCATGATGCCAATACATTTTCCTTCATGTTACATGTATATATGAGTGCTACATGAACATTTACATACCATGGATAATTATAATTGATACATATAATTAAAATCCATATATAACCCATGTTAATACATCAATAGCATACATTAATATGTTCTTCACATTGCATGTTATTCAAATAAGCCATAACACACAACAATGTCACAATCTTGGACCCATCCAACAGAGTACCTCACGGCCCCTTCACAAACATGAACCCGTTTGGTTCCAGCGTCATCCTGACATCAATGGCTCCGTAAAACTTGGAAAATTTTAGTTTCGAGGATCACACTGACCTGACGGTCTCGGTGTGTGAAAACGATCGTAATTCTCTGCCAACCGGTCCCGAGTCTCAAAACTAAATCACATGACTCCCATATGGCCTCAGCCAGCGCCCATTACCATTATATGGCCTTTGGAGCTCGAGGAGTAAACCGGTAGGAAAATCCTGCCAATTTCAGCGACCCTCTGACATGATAAATCTTGATTGTCATGTTAAAACCTGGCTATTCACTTCTACACAACCAAGAAACCTGCACACTTTGTGAAAAAACATAGATTTTCAGCAAGGTTATGATCATATACTTCCCACCACAGGTATATGGCTGGAATCATGACTCAATGGGCTTTCCATAAACTCTAAGAACACCCGAATCAAAGTTCGGACGAAGAAGTTATGGTCATCCGAAGTTGGAGGCCTAGCATGAGTCAGCCAGCCCTAGCCGGCTGAGCACTAGTAGGTTGACCTCTGGCATTTAGGCCTCTAGCTGGAGTTGACCTCTGCGGTGACCTGCAACATCACTTAGACCGTTCAGGGTAAACGGACCATAACTTGGGCTATAGAGGTCCGATTTGGGTGATTTAAAACCTTAACATCAAGTTCACTGATGTGGCTACAATTTTCCTAAAGGACTCACTACCAAATTCCCTTTATTTCCCACCTGAAAACTAGTCCTAAATTCTGGCTAATGTGTATGATCAAAATAAGGCAGATTCCCATGGTTCAAAATGCAACCAAACATTCCCCTTGGGGTAAGACACTACCACACATCCCATAGGGTAGAAAATAACCAAAGTAAGAGAAGACCTACCTCTTAGAGTTTGTCGAAACTCCCCGTTTTCGGTCTCTACTTGTAGCTCTTGTCACGAGAAAATACTTTCCCTCTTAGCCCATTTAGCTTAGATGGTCAGATGGTCGGAGAAAATCTGAGAAGGAGTAAAGGCCCATCTCTCTCTACTTTCTTCTTCTGCCCACTTTTCCTTTCTTTGTTCCCTTTCTTCCTATTGAATTGTTTGAATTACAGGAGTCCAGTGGGATGTCTCTCTTCATGCAATATCTCGCTCTATAATGGCTCATGGATTACCCTTATCATCTTATCCATCTACCTAGTTTCTTGTCACACCGTTCAGTCAAATAGGATTGGCGGATCGAGCCAGGGTTCAGTATGAATCGACGGGACTCTTTATTTTTTTTCTGAATTAAAATATCCTTATCGTATCGAAAAAACTACCAGGAGTAGTGTCATCGAAATTTATACCGCAGATTACAGGTCATTACAAAGCGTACTTTTACATTATAAAATCGGGCGGAGCGCCGTGTAGTGAAGGCACTCTTGTGTGTTTGGCGCAGTAGTATGCGGAAGCTTCCCGGACGTCTTCTCTTGTACCTGCGGATTAAAAACCCGTCTTTTTAAGAGCACGCTTAGTGAAACATATGTCTTATGCGTATACATTTAAATCATAAAACAATAAATATCGAGTGTATGCATTAATGTAACCTTATACAATTACTTAAGCTTATAACAAACTTATGCTTATTCGGATCTACCATCGGAGTTACAAAACTTATTACCCGTACTTACTACAAAACTTATACTGGTACTTCTTATCTTATACTTGCTCAGAACTTACACTTATAGCCGACTTATTCTTATTGAACTTATGCGCTATAACATTACGATCTTATACTTACTCCGGATCTTACACTCGCGGCGAGACTTATTCTTATTGAGTCCCTTAGGACAGTTGTTCAGATTCCTTATATACGGTGCTGAACTACATATGCTGACGGAGGTACTTATCACGTGCTCATACTTCTATCTATGCTTATCTTTGGTTCGGAGCTCTGCGTAGGAGTTCTGGAGCTTACACTTATCTGAGGTGCTTATACACGTCTTGGTACTTATATCTATCTCGGATCTCCATAGGGTTCACGAACTTATGCTTTATCTTGAGGTGCCTTAGGTACTAAAGATATTGCAGGCAGTATCTGCGGTGATGCGGAACTTATCCTTATCACGGAAGTACGTCAAATTTCTTGTTCAAATGTCCCAAGACACATATTTGTGCTTATATCAAACTTATATATTTAATTAAAAGTACTCGTGAGTCTTCTGAGGGTGTCGGATCTGAAGTACGTGGAAATTTTCTGAAGTGTCGGATATAAGAAGAAGTGCCCATAGGTACTATAGAACTTATACTTATACAGAGATACTTTGTATCTTATACTTGTACTACAGAGCATATCCTTATCTTACAGAGCTTATTCTTGTACTTCGGATCTTATTCTTGTATTTCGGAGCTTATACTTGTATTACGGATCTTATACTTGTCTTAAGGATCTTATACTTATGTTACGGAAGTACGTGAGTCTTCACCGGGGAAATTAATCGGATCTGGGGAGGTGCGTAGATGCGTTCGAATCTTTACCATATTCATTTCTTTATCTTATTCTTTATTCATATTCTTAATACATACAAGGTCATATCGGACTTATGCGAATGCGGACATTAGTCAGTCACAGTCTGAAAACACATCAAATACATATCACAGGGTTCATATAGATTCGAGAGCATATCGATAGGTTTGTATCGAATCATATTGAGACCACATCTTCATATCAGTGTCGGTCGTCTCTTTTACATTTTCATGACTTTGTTACCAAAATGGGACTTTTAGTGCGGTGCAATTTTATGCTAGCATCTTGGTCTTATTCATTAATACTTGTTATATACATATCTATAGTCGTTTACCTAGACCGGGAACCATGAATGAGATGGACATAGTGATTCGTGCCACGGTAGGGTGATCCGGAATCAACAAAATTTGTATCCTGGATTCCTCACTGCTAGTAGTCATTCTTACCAATATAATTAGTCTGAGTCGAACCGGGGATGGGTTTTCTTCGTACAAATGATTTGAGTGAAGTCGAATGGTGAATTAAATTTGGATTTTGAGGATGTTGATAAAAAGCAGAGAAGTGTACTTGGTTGGCGAAATTTAAATAAAACAAATGTAAAGAAGTCGCAGAGTATCGGGATCTTTTGGGCTTGAGATTCTAGAGACAGCTGAGGGTCCTCGGTCATTTCTGACGTTGAGGATGGCAATATGATCGTCTCGGCAGGATGCCGTTAAATTTATAAGCCTGCTTGAAATATTTATCTTTTTGAAAAATGGCATCTATTGGCCATCGATTGGTCACCAAGCGAGTGAAGAAGAATCTCTGGACTCCCCTTTCAATGGTTCATATAGGCAACAATGAATCTCGGTGGATTTGTGATATCACTTGAACCACTAAGCTTGCAAATAATAGCCATTCAAAAGTTAGAAGGGATAAAAACCTCTGATTAGAAAGGGGACACAGTGGCTGGTAGTGATGCTGCGTGAACGGGGAACGCCCGGCGTGCGGATCACGCCGGCGTATACGCTGAGGAGGAAGGGATTTTAGCCAAGCATCCCTTGATTTGTCATCATCAAGGGGTGTTTGGTTTGCTTGAAAAAGTGCCAATGAAAGAAAAGGCGTGAAAAGCGGGGTAGCTTCCCAAGTATGCAGTGAAGTGATTGATTGTCATTTGTTCTGGAATCGGGGCTTATATAGTGCTCCGGAAGAGGAAATTTACAAAGCGATATGAAACAACAAAAATACAGTGAGGGTAGAAAGGAGAAAAACCAAAATGGGGTCGTTTAAACACAAAAACAGGAGCAGCAAATTTCGCTATGCGGTGATTTATTAGCATAGTGAATCTGAGGCATATGAAATTAATCTTCGCTATGCACGGTAATTTTAAGCTAAGCTAGCGAAATTTCGCTAACAGCGAAAATTTGTCTCATAAACTTAGCTAGGATTGCGAAATTTTAAGCTATCTCATAGCCAGTCCCTTTGTTCTCTCTCCTGCTGACTCTTGTTCCATTGGCTCCTATTTGCTATATTCCCCTTGCATTATTCCATTTCTTCATCTTTGAAATTCTTCATTCTATTCTTTGAAATTGATAGAAGTAAGTGTAAATTGATGGAAATCCTTGACTTTAGTTTATGATTGGATTGACCCAGATAATTTGGCTTCAGATTCTTTCAAAAACTCTGAAAACAGCCTCGGAATGCAATTAGAAGTGCAATAGGGACACAGAACATGTCAATTGGGTTAATTATAACGAATTAGTATACAAAGCGCTCAAAACCTATTAAAATAGGGTTTCAAAATAGCACTTTTGGGCACTAATCACATAGTACACAAGAACCGAAGGTATGGTATAGTATGAGCGGATACATACTATCACGTAATAAATTAATAAATGGGAACTAGCGGGTGCCGAAACACCCGATCAGAATGTGCTGTAGCGTAGCAGAAGTGTAAATGCCCAGCGGGAGTCTTGAAACACCCTGTCAGCGTGCTACCAGCGTAGAAGTATAGTAGCACTAGCAGGAGTGTCGAAGCACTGATCATATATGTCTTGTCATTCAATATCCGGTCTTAGGCAGTCATACAATTATACGTGTTCTCTAAGCTTATCATTTTATTCTTTTCTTCTATACTCCTCTCCATATCAAATCTACGTATATTGCTATTATGTGGATTTATATCATCTCTTCTTATCGTATATTCCTTGGCTTTTAACCAAGCTATTAGTACACTTGGTACAATAATCAAATGTTCAAATGTGGATACCGAATGCCATTAAATAGAATATGACTAAATTCTAGACTCAATAGGCTTCCATAGAGTCGAAACACCCCAGCGGAGTCTAACGAAGAGTTATGCACATTGCAAGCCGTGATAAAAATCAGAAACTTGCAGCAACTATAGTAGCAGCGACAGCCACTTTGTCTTTGCATTTCGGACTTATTATAAGCTCAATATTGTATCAAGCTATATGGATGGATCACAGGCTGAAGGGAACATAGAGTCTAAGAACACCAGGGAGTTTGGGCGAAGAAGTTATGGTCGTCGAGTTGGAGGTTGACATTGTGCGGGGGGCTACGCTATAGCGTGGGATCACGCTACAGTAGGATGCACAGCCACGCAGCGGCGTGGCTTCCTTTCCCCGGCGTGCGGGAGCTCCTTGGCGGCTCAGGCACATGCGGAGTTTAGACCGAAACCATCCTAGAACAATACTTGTGCAGTAGCATTATCCCCCGATTGAGGCCTGAGACATCTGCGAAACGTGATGCCAACGTATCGAAGCAGCGTATAAAACCATCTTACAATCAATGCAAAATCATACTAATTCTATACTTTCCATACATGCTTGTTTTCCTATCATTTGGCACTCTATTAAATATATATTGTATATTATCATTTATTCGTTTACGTATTAAGTCATTCATTTATTTCATATCGTATCTAGTCATATATTACGATTCTTTATCTGTTTTTGTATTCTTCATCTGGAGTTCGGGACTACTTTCAACCGTTAGTTCAAATATTGATCCTGATTTGGGATTAAATCACGTAGCTGCTACGGCGAAAGCAGCGCATGTCGATTCACGGCGAGCTTTATTCAGAAATTCCTTCTGTAAGTGAGTTGTGACTCGAGATTTACCTGATCTCTGCGCGTAGCTCTGATGCGTGGATCGGCAATCGATCGACTAATTCGTAGTCGAACATTGTAGATCTGAGAAATCCCAAAAGCTTAGGATTTTAAACTTCTTACTTGAATTCTGCCTTGAAATCAAGTGTTTTGGTACTCAGCGTAACCCTCGTCGAGTAGAGGAACTTCGTTGCGTAAAATGAATTTGACAGTTGAAACTCGCGTGCCTCGAAGAGAGAGCGAAGAAATTAAAAATAAAATAACATTCTCTCTCTCACTCTCCTCTCTCTTTCCAGTGCATATCCTCTGCACATATTTTACATGTATATATATATATATATATAAAACAGAGTGGGGCAGCATGCCTTGCCCTGTTCATAAGTCAATTCAGCTCAAAGCAAATTTATTTTATTCGGTTCAGTCTCTATTGCCCAAATGAAGCGTTCTTTGCTTGTTGGCGTTTTTCGGGGTTTTCTAAAATCCGTTTGAGTTCGCGGCCTTGGGTGCCTTGGCGTTAAGTGAAAATTCGGTATACCGGAATCTAACGAATTAGATGGGATAGTTGGGTTGGCGAGGATGATTCGATGGTGATGTCCGTTTCATCATCCGAGATCTAGAAATTTTCCAGATTTTTCCAAAGCGACAAAATTACCGTTTTACCCTTTTTCATAAAAATGTCATTTTTTTCGAACGAATACAATTTTAACTTATTTTATACCCTAAACATGTTCGAAAACTATTAGGGTATATTTTGGGGTGTTACATTTCCATCTAATAGTGTGTTGCCACATGTCTCCTATGGGTCTCACTTGAGCCTTTTTTGTTTGACTTATTTTGCACTTGACACGTGGCATACTGTGAGTCACTCAACACGTGCCAAGTGTCCCACACTACCCTCGGTGCCTTGAAAAACGAGAAATTAAGTGTTTTGGAATTTGTGAAATTCAGTGGTATTTAGATTTCGAGGATGATTACAACAGTGATGTAAGGCTAGAAATTAGATTTACGGAAAAAATGGCAAAATCGTAATTTTGGATTTAAATTGTAATTCGGTTAAAATCTGAAATTTATTCTTTGGATCTTGGATGTGAAAGCAGTTTCATCGTTGGAATCGTCTCGCGAAATCTATTGCCGCGTCGAATTTGTTGGTCGGAAGTGATCGGGTTAATCACGTTTTTCGAGCGCCAAGCGTTTGGTCTTAGTAAAGCGATTTTAAATCTGAAGAAAGTCATATAACGCGTACTCATGTGTCATAAGTGGCATAGTAGAAATGATGAATAGACTGGCCAGAGATAGTGCGAATGTCAGCTGGGAAAGAAGAACATAGATGTCATTTTGAAATTTGATTAAATGAAGAAAATGCCAAAATAAGGAATAGTGCATCTTCTTCTTCCTTTAAACCAAGAAAAAACGTGAAAATCAAGGGGAAGGTCGATGGCGAGGAAAATGGCGTTTAGAGAGGGTGCGACTCTCTAAAATATGTGATCAAATGTCGGCGGGTCTTTGGGACAAGAAGGAAAGCTGCTCTAAGCGTGGACACCGGATTTGAGGAATTTTGACAAACTCCGTGTGGTAGGGTTTCTCTGCCCAGGTTTACGCTTTATTTAAGTGTTTTTTGATGTTGGCTAGCAGGGCTTTGAGCGGCCAGTTTGATCGGTCGGCTTGAGACCGGGTGTTTGAATTTATTGAATCCAAAAATGTCCAGCCGTGACCGTGAGGGGCTGTTTGGGTGTTTTATTTCACAAATTATGTGATAAATCATGTATTGATTGGAATGAGGCCGGGAATGGCCGTGAAACCCAGGTTCACAAAGTGAACCTATGATTGGTGATTTAGAATAGCTGTAGGGTTTCACTATTTCCCGATAATAATGTTCCTGAAATATATTTTTGTGTGAAAATGTGTTTGGTCGAGTGATTCAGTCGAATTGCCGTGTTTGATCATTAGCCCATGTGAGCTAATTTTGATATGATGCGTCGTATTACATAACGCCGAGATTGTATGATTGAATTTTATGTGAATATATGCATGTTTATATATTTACATTTGACGCAAACGTAATAAATTGGCATCATACGTGCCTTGGCCCAGAGAATAGGATGATAGAATTAGTGCATGAAGTGATCTAGAGTGAATGGTTGGGAAGGGTTCTACAAAACTAAAAATGATCGGGTGATCGCGTAAATAATATCGATCGTCGGAGGCGACCCGATTGATATATGTACATCGGGTTGTCCACAAACAAAATAACATAATAATTCTCATACAAGGCTTAGGCGAGTGTGAAGTCGGTGAGGACTTCAGTGCGAGATCGAGTTAGACATTCAAGTAGGATCATTGCATTTGCTTGGATGTGTGTTTATTTTGGAGCATTGCGCACTTAGGTGGAGAGTAGCCAGCTTAGGGTGATTCCACTCTTAATTAGCTCGCCTGTCGGATACTATTTCTGGTCGAGAGGCGTGCGAGGACGGCTCGTCTAGAGCCTGAGTTTAGAAAGAAAGTGGGATTGTGGGCTTTTTGGGTTGCTGATGTATTACATGTATTAGAATTCTCTAATTTTAATATATGTGTTGTATAAGAGTAAACTTTGAACTCTTGAACTATGGTTGGATAGTTGGATATATATGTTTTATGAGTATTGTTCATGGGCCCAAGTGGTCGTTTTACTCATGTTATTGTTATATTGATGTTTGGGGCCGAGTTATATCACGAGGTTTGTATTTGGGGTGACTCGTAAAGGGAGGCTACGCACGATTTTCGTGAAAATGCCGGGTCACCCGGCGTTCCGCAGTATTCCGCGGGTTAACAGGTAGTCAACGGACCACCGGGATCGGAGCGTCACAAGTGAAATCCGTTTCCTCATCCGAGATCTAAAAAAATTCCGGATTTTGACCAAAATTTACCGTTCTACCCTTCCTCGAATCTGAATCGCCGGTTTGTTCCACTTACCTTATGTGACAGAGTCCTGAAAATTCATTAGGAAAAATAATCTTACAGTTCTTTAATGGATGTCCGTGTGATTGTTCTATGATTATTTTGCATCATTGAAGATCGAGGTGACTGCTTTGTTATGCGAAGAATAAAAATCTTTGGGCCGTTGAACCACAGTTCATTACGTGAGCTTCGATTGGCTTATGGTGGGGTATGATATAACCCGGAGGAGAATGTAGAGCTTTTGCAATAATCTTTTACCCATAAATTATAGAGGTAATATATAGCTTTCTTTGTACCTTCATTCATAGTTTCAATATGATATCCAGCTGCGGATATCTTTCAAAACTAACCATTTCTTGTTGATTTGCTGGAATATAATGCATCATTAATATGGAATCTAGTTCATTTGGTGCTTATTCTTTTCGAGCCTTAAATTAAATCTTATGTACAGAGATGGTGCACCCACACATTGTTACTATTAAATTTAAAAAATATTTTTTCTCTCAAAGGATTGTATGCGTGATTAAGCAATCAACAAGACATATATCACCATCATTCATCTTGAAATTCAATAATACATAAACTTAGATAAAGATAAAAATATAAATAACAAGATGATATTCTTATTAACTCACAACAACATACATATAATTATTTAATATTTGTTTTCATCATCCTTCAAGCAATTGAAATTATCACTATGACCTTGAAAAAGTCCATATCAAAATAAGATAGGTTATTTATTTCCACCAGATCGTTTACCAACGTGGCGAAGTTTATAACAATGATGTTTTCCGAATGGTCTGCGGATGTTTGGTTTGTGCGGCGGTGTGAGACCGGTATTAAGCATTATTATAATGAGTTATTGAAGAAGGTGCCGAAGACGCTGCTCACTGCGCTCTAACATGTTTACGATCTGTGGTGTTGGCATACGGTGGGAAATAGTATTTCCTTTGGAAGAGTTAGAAGGATGATTATTATGATAATAAAGTGCGCTGACCCTGACCTGCCTACCACAGGTTTGAGATGATATCACATTCACTTCAGGGAATGGTTCAGATCCAGTTGGATGGGACTGATGATTTTTCATCAAAAGCTCATTATTTTGTTCAGCTACTAGAAGACATGATATTAACTATGAATATTTAATAAATCTATGCTCTCTATATTGCTGCTGCAAGAGCACATTAGTGGCGTGAAACGTTGTGAACATTTTTTCTAGCATGTCTTCATCCGTGATTTTTTCTCCTCATAGCTTCAATCTAGAGCTCATTTTAAATAGAGCGCAGTTATACTCACTGACAATTTTAAAATCTTGCAACCTCAGGTGCATCCAGTCATAATGAGCTTTTGGTAAAATCATCGTTTTTTGGTGGTCAAATCCCATTAGCGAGTTGTCCAGTAGAGTAAAGGATCTTCTCAGTAAGATCTCATTTTTAGATCCTCGTGGAATGATGCCTAAGGAAAATTAGTGTCTTTACCTGATCCTCTTTGGGACTCTTCGTTTCCTTATTTTATTGTTTCACTGCAGATTCGCGGAAGTTAGGTGTATTTCAGCATTCAAGAATCCTTGATAGATAATTTTACCCGAGAAATATCAAGTGCCACAAACTCCAAGTTTTGTGAGATTTGACATTTGGTAAACTTTTAATATATGAAAAAATGATAATAATATAATTTTACCTTTATTTGTAGCATAATCATGTTGATAGCGTGTTGTAAATAATTGTGATATGCTAAGCTAAAGATTATATCCTCTCTTTATATATAATTAAAAGAAGGAAGAAAGAAGAAAGCTTAGACTAAAAGGAGAGAGAATGAAAGTAATTATTTTCCCCAAGATACCTTTACAAAGGATGGTGAAGGCCTTTTATAGGCTTACAAAGATAGTTCAAATTATACCTTAATGGTGAGTTATAAAAGTTCATAAATGAGGTTAATGAAGGATAAAACATATAAAAATAAGATATTGCAATTAAGTGAATATAAGTGTGGTTATTAAATCAACATATAAATGCTTCAATTTAGAGCAATATATATTGATTTATTTATAAATAATAAAATTTATAAATCACATACAATGCATAGTTTTTATGTATACAATGTATAATTTTCAACATTAAGGAATTACCACCAAAACCATCTTATTCTCAAACAAGCTTCATGCCACCAAAACCATTGAGCAAGCATAGAGGACTGAAGAGACAGACCGGTCCTCCTTCATGTTCATGACTCCACTCCATCAAGGAATAAGGGAAAATGTGTGTTTTCATGTTTTCATTCGAAAATAATTAGAAAGCCCAAATCCAAGAAAGGAATATTGAGTATTCACTGGGGCTAGGCTGAGTGGTAAAGGATGGATAGGCGATGCGAAAAGAGCAGGATCGAATCCTGGCCTTAGTACTTCTGATATAGCGTCACGAAGTGATAAATGTCTAAAGAAGGAAAATCAGTTTATCAGTTGCTCATTCAAAACATATGTTAGTTTTTGTACAAATAAGAATTGTGTTCTTAAATTTCTCTTCATCATGTGAGATTTACACATAAAATAAATGAATCTCACATAAATCAAAAAGATGCGAAAGCTTTTAGCCTAATTGAAGTGACATACGACCTTGGATGCACATCAATTTTATAAATAGCAATTTCAATATTGATTATATTAAAAAAAAATTAAGATTCCTAACATTTAAAGAAATTTTCTATAAAAAAAATGGTAAATTATATAAATTTAATATATAACAAAAGTTTCAAAAATAAAAGTGTTTAAAAAAAATTATAGTCTACAAGGGATGTGTTTCTTCAACAAGACACATGTTTTTGGAAGGTAAGACATTATAGTTGTACCTATGGTCTTCACTAAGGTAATGCTTAAAAAAGATAGTACTTAAAGTTTAATAAGATAATACCTAAGGTTGAGAGTTACGTGGTACTTAAATAATTACATACATATTGACATTTTTAGGAATAAAATTTCCACTTACACAAAGTTGAAATATTTTTGGATGAGTAAGTCGTTAATTTGATTTCCTTTCTTGGTTCCAATTTTTTAAATTATTTTCAAATGAGAATACCAAAACACAATTTTGTATAGTCACTCAAGGATACATCCATCCATCAATAGTGAAGGTAGAGTGGCCATGAAACAAGGAAAGGGTATGTACATCTAGATCACTTCCGAAGGCATTTAAAGCAACAAGCAAGTAGGCAGATAGGCGGCCTTAACAGCCTCCCCCAGGTGTTTGGGGGAGACCAGTTAGAGAGAGATTTACAATCTCAGCCCTCTATAAAACTTTTCAGACAAAGATTAGAAGGAGTGCTCTGGTTTACTCTATAGCCACTAATGGAGGTGGGAGCCATGCCAAGGAAACAAAAACAAACAAAGAGGGGGCCATGTGCCAAGAAAACAAAAACAAAGAAGAAGGACAACATTGTCTAATCGTTATTATTTTGCATGAAAATAACTTACCTCCTCCTACTCCCGATCTGACCAGGGCAATTGGAAGTCCACGAGCTTACCAACTGTATTTTGTGGGCATTCACATCTCTTAATTGCCTTCTGGGAGCTCTACAGATGGAGTGGCATGGTGTGACAAGAGAAAAATCATAGATCCACCCAACACTATATTGTTGTCAACTTGTCATTGGAGGTACGAGGAAGTGGGAGTGATATTGGTATTTGTCAAAAGAACGAGAGAAATCGGTGGAGTGGGATCCCCTGACTTGAAAGTGAAATCATCAGTTACATGGCCTAAAGAAGCCCAGTGTCAATTGATCATACTTAAATGCACACTAAGACACTGATGGCATATGGTCCCGTAGGTCAACGCACAATCCAAGCATCTACAAGCGTAAGTATCATAATGAAATATGAATAGATTTCTCATTTGTAGGCAATACATATGATCGTTAAAAATGCGTGAATCTTTGTATAGGTTATTTTATCTTTCGTTTATTAGCATTCATAAATGAAAACACATTAGCGCTACGCCAAAACTTTTAAAGATAAATTATTTTTAAACCGCATTCTTAAAAATTGAAAATCTTATCTCTATGTCTCATTAATTGCCTTTGTGGTCGATTACAATGCTTAGGTAGTTGGTCTTTGGTTATAGATAGTTGATTATAAATTATTACTTGATAGCAGATTAAGGTTTGTTACTATATATCATGATTGAAAGTAAATAGTTTTTACATAAATAGGGAAAGAAGAATAAAAATATGATTTTTAATCGGAAACGAATCAAAATAAAAATTTCTGATATGCATTTTTCATCCATGATTTTTGGCCTAAAGTTTATCAATGGTTGATTAGAGTGCTTTCTGAAACTGGCCTGTAAAAAACTTGTTAAGAGTGAATCAACTATCAGCTTATAAATTCCAGCTCAACCAAGCAACCACAAGTAAGGAACTATCAGGTTAAGTTGGTGGAATATATTTGGGAATAAACTAAATCTGATTCCCATCCACTTATTAAATCTTCCAAGTTAAAAAATCCTTCGATTGACTTGATTGAATAAGATGGATACATGTATGCATGCAATATATAATTTGAGAAAAAAAAAACCATATATATATATATATATATATATATATATATTTTTTTACTTATTATTTATTTATAAATCATACAATGCATAGTTTTATGTATACAATGCATACAATGCATAGTTTCAACATTAAGGAATTACCAAGTATAGTCCTTGACTGTTTTTGATCAACTAGCTAAGGGTATGAACAAACTGATGTGAGCTCTATCATATGAACAGAGTTAAGCATTTCAACTAGGACCACCCATCTAAACTTTAACAGAAGAATTGATTTGTTTTTGTCTATTGTATATGTTTACTTAGGACTTAATTTTTTAATAAAAATGTTCCCCTTCCCCCCCACATTGAGCAGTAGCAGTAGTCAGAGAGCCGAAGTGCATGGTCATCCCACCCTGTCTTTGTCCTTGGGTTCTACTTGGACCACATGATATATAACAAATTGTAGACCAAAATGGTTAGTAATTGAATAGGAATTGGATTATGAGGGAATATTTTATTGGAGCCACTCTGATCTGGTCCACTTAAATTAAAAAAAGAAAAAGGAAAAAAAACCCTCATAAACTTTACATAAAAGGTTGATAATCAGCATTTTTTAGGAAAGTATCAGTGTGGAAAGTAAGGTGTGAAGTTTAAAGAAGTTGGTCTCAATCAACTCACAGCATGCATTATCTGCTTTTGAGGCATCAACCTCCTTCCTCTTCCTTTAACACCTTTATCTATTACAGCTAACACACTTCCCCAACTGTTCCATCCATCCATTTCACAATTATTGAGACAGATTGCCATGTATTTAATCATTACCCAGGCCTCCCTCTACTGCTTATCTTCATTTTCTATATTTAACATTCTCTGCAAGAATA
The DNA here is from genome assembly GCA_016808115.1 of Tetrastigma voinierianum. Taxonomy (NCBI): domain Eukaryota; kingdom Viridiplantae; phylum Streptophyta; class Magnoliopsida; order Vitales; family Vitaceae; genus Tetrastigma; species Tetrastigma voinierianum. The sequence continues at coordinate 33,834 of JAEQBH010005673.1, forward strand.
AGCTTTTTACCTGTACAAAATCTTGGTATATATATAGATGTAGCTATAACTTATAATTACTCTAGATTTCTTGAAGTCCATGTTTCTTGTTGATAATAAGCTTAAAACAAGATAATTATGAGCGTGATGTTATAATGCATCCAGTCGTATAAGTTTGAGAACTTTTGAAAGTTGATTTATTTATGATTCTCATGAGCTTGGTTATGAATCTGGCTCTACCACAAGAGTGAATATTGATCATATTTGTTGATTTGAAAGTTCGTAGTGAAGCTACTGTTTAATTTGTTGGCTCTTGAGACCGAATGTGGGGTCGTGCACGTGGGGGAGGTATGAGCGTGATATTAAATATTAAATCCCGAATTCTATGGCTGAGCTTTTAAAATGGAGCTGGTTGTTAACTTAATAACAGAAAAAAAGTATGTATGAGTTTGTTCTATAAATTCAACTCATGCATTGATCTGTAATAAAGTCAGGAGGAACTGAAGAAGCAAAAGGTGAAATAAGAGCAAGGAAAATTTAAATATCACAGTGTGTTACATTAATGGAAGGAGCGTGTATAAACAGAAAGTAGCAAGAAAATTAAAAAAAAAGCATAAAGATTCACTTGAGAAAAATCTGGGATATGTGCTAGAATCAAGGAATATTATATGTTTGCTGATTTGGTTATACACTCAGCATAGGTTTATTACCATGTGTTTGAAGAGTCTTGGCCAAACTTGCATTTAGAGAGCACCGACGAATTCCATTAATAACGAAACATTCTTGGGAACTAGGGTGGTAATTAGTGTTAATGGATATCGCATGTTTGTGTCATGAAGGACTTTAAGTATTTGTCATGTTGGTAGCTCAATCTGATATGAATAATAATCGTGTTAAAAAAAAAATACTCCAACATGACATTTAATTGGGTGACCTGGCCTTGCATTATACCTTACCCGATTATGAATAACTCATTTAAGATTATAAATTAAATTTAACTCTTTCTTTAACATGAATAATCCATTGAAATTTGATGAGTCAAATTATATAATTAATGTGTCAATTCGAGGTTAAATTTGGATTATACAAGTTGTAAAATATTCATTTATTATGAGTTGTATAGTCAGCCAGCAACGATTATAATTATTTCCCGTCGCAGCGGCATAATCGTAACCGAATTTTGTTATCACTTATTAAACTACTCGATGGTGTTAGAATGTTTTAGGAGATCCAAAGTGACCCCATATTGTACCAATCCAAATTTTACAATATGATCGATGGATGGAAATATGTTCACAAACTAGTTTTACCAGCAATATAGCTCATCCAACTATAAACCTAATCCGAGTTATAGCGTTACAAACAAAATATTTAAAATTAAGATCGTAACATTTTATTTTAAGTATATATATAATGTTGATCTAGGTTAGAAGGGAAGGCTAGGTTATACAACTTGCACCTGACCATGGTCCATGGTCCATGGTCCATTTACCAACCACCACTTTATGGGTGGTTGGTTGGTTGGTCGGGTGGGGGTTGGCACTATTTTGTTTAGTCCCCACTTTGAGATGGTTGGGCTGTGGGGAAGGAGGGAGGTTGTATGTTTGTTTAATTAGTCCCCACTTTTCTAAAGTCTGCATTTATTTAATCCATTATTTGTATTTATGTTTTTTGTAATAATATGTTTTTTTATATTTATTTCTTTGTGTCTGATGTTATAATATTATGTTCTATTAAAGTCGACTTTAATTAAACTTACATGCCTTGCTTAGCCTTGAACCATCTAGGCAGATCTCATTGAATTTTTTATTTTTTGTAATAATGTTGAAATAGAAATAATCATGTTTTCATCATATATGTTCAAGTATTACAAGTTTGTCCTTTCTGGATATGCTGTTGAAGTTGGATTACTTATAAGTAACCCTAACTTTTAATGATGCTTAATGGAGTTAAGGTGGGTGATATGATTATTAAGGGATGATTAATTATTTTGATTAAAAATGTAATGTGGAATAGTTGCTTGAAAATCTAAAAACAAGAAATTTGATGGGTTATCCAATGGGAAAAAATAAAAAGAGGAAAATAGATTATATATGAAGTAGAATTAAAGGGATTTGAATCCTATCGAGATCTGCTTTGTTGAGTGAATAAAGATAAAGGCCATGGATCATGACTACTTTTTCTTTGTGATGTTTGAGAGATTCTTTTGAAGAAGTTAGTGCATGGCCTCTCTCGTTTGCCTTTGCCTTTCGTTTTAAGTGGCTTCCAATATTTCTCCATCTTTTATTTGCTTTCTGATAATGCAAAATAAGAAATTAAAAAGATAATGATAGAAGAATATGAGTTTGGGTTTGACTTGATTTCTTTTCTTTCTTTTTTTATATCTTTTTATAATATATGTTATGATGTAATACAATTTTTTAATGTAGTATGTTTTCTAGTTCACTTTTTATTTTTTTACAAATCAAATATAAGGATGATATAAATGCATTTTATTGAATTTAAAAATTATATGATGGGATATAAATATCTTATTCAATGAGATATAATATTTTTAAATTTACATATGATATTTTATTCTATTGTTTCAATGAAATAACATTTTCAATTTTTTATATAAAAAAATTTCCAATTTTTTATTTTGAATTATACTAAATAACAAAGAGAAAAAGGTAGGGGAAAAAATAAAAGACATACACATTTTCAATTGAATAAACCTTTGTAAGTTAAGTAAGAAAGCCCAGGGCGCAATTTAGTAGGTGAAAATTTTAAATTTTAATATTTTAGCTTTTCGAACGAAAATGCGTTTGAATTCTGAGAATAGGCCAATAATTTTGAAAACAAAAGAAAATACGTTCCTTTATTTTGGCATTTTATATATGGTCGAAAAAGCAATTAAAAGTTGTTTTCCTTGTTTTCGAATTAAATTCAACCAAATGGGTTGAAAATGGCAAATATTTTAAATAAAAATTAATCTGAAACGTATTTAAATGGCTAAGATTAAGAATCATTAAATTTTCATGTCCCGAATTTTGGATAGAGTTGAAAATTTTAAGTAGTAACAGACCTAAATTCTTGTATTTTGAATATGATGATTTAAAAATACAAGAACTAAGGAAAAAAAAAACCTTAAGTACTTGTTTAGTAGGTAGAAAATTTTAATTTCTCTGTGGCTTTTGGCAAGGCAACGTTTAATTCACGAGAATAAAACCCAGCAAAATTTTGAAAGCGAAAGAAAATGAATTCAGCTATTTTCAGCATTTATATATGAATCTGACGGGTAAAAGTTGTTTCGCTTGTTTTACAATTAAATTCAATAAATGAGGTTAAAATAAAACGTATTTTGGCCACGAGGTCAAAGCGAAGCGTATTTTAAATGAAAGCCCAAAGATTGAATGTCGTTGAATTTTGTATTACGAATTTTGGATAGATTTAGAGAATTTTCGTGAGTAAGCGGGCACTTATTTTCCTTTAAAATGTGAAAAAAAAAATTAAAAATTTACATTCTTTAAATAATATAAATTTATTTTTTGCGAACAACAAAATTAAAAGTTCTATAAATTTTCCACATTGGTTTTTTTTATTTTCTTTTCTTGGACTTTCTAAAACCGACCATAGTCATAATCCTTTATTTTTTCATTTTATTAATTGTAAACAAAAAGTTACATTCTTTAATTGAATCATAGTAAGTAAAGCAAGGATAGGAAGAAAATTAAAAGAAACTTTCTTAACACTTTAATAATGTTCAATTGACTTTCATTGGAGGGCTGCAATTTTGGTGGATTGATAGATTTAATTCGGGGAAGTCTTGTTTCCTACATTGATTTAAGAATAACAATTATGTCTGTTTATAACTTCCGCAAATACAAGATTCACTACGTAAGAAAAATAATTTTGTTTAGACGTGATAATAAATAATATCTTAATAAATTTGATGTCTTAGCGATACTAGTGCATTATGGTAATCGCACAGTGTGAAAATATGCTATTTATTAAGGCATATATAGGTACTATCATATTTTAAAACATAATTATTTAATCTTATTAATACTCTATATTTTGTCTTTCTGTCTTTGAATTGTGCTTTGATGTCGTATGAAAAGATGGTTTCACCAGATATGACTTTTGAACATGATTAAACAAGTATTTTAATACCCATGCTAATTTTTTATTAAACTTGTTAATTTGGACATTATTTAAACTAGATTTGAAGAATTTGAATTTGATTGAATATTACAAGAATTTACATTATTTGATTGAATATATATATATATATATATATAACTATATATATCTCTCTCCATCTCCTCCACCACCATCATCAGGGGTGTTTTGAAATTGAGTTTGGACATATTTAGTTTTTACGAAAAAAAAGTAAAATAGTTTGAAAATAAAAATATTGTTCAGTGTCGTGAGCAATGTCTGTCATTCCTTGCAAATTCTGACGTTAAGCTTAAAAAAATTCCAAGCGTTTGTAATATAAAGTCGCGGGTAAAGCGAATGGCAAAAAGAAAAAAAGTGTGCAATCATGTTCTGATATTCTTATTCTATGTAGCCCCTCTTTGGTCATTATTTTCATTTCTAAACCGTTTTAGTAAAAAAATTTTAAAAATAATCTATTACAAATATTTAAAACTTTGCGATGAGACATTGATAGTGTGGTAGCTATAGGTGGATTCTATTATAGGTTAGGCATTCACTTGCCTCTTGTCACTTGGCATGGCTCTTACTCCTGTACCTACCTCTCTCCACTTCAGTAATACTTTCCTCAACTCCTCCACTCAATCATTTACACTCTCACTTCCATTTTACAAATTTCTTTTATCTTATAGTTTATTAGAAAATAATTATAATTTCGATTCAAAAAGAAAGAAAATAAATATATTCAAGTTTTGATTTTTGTTGTTGAAAAAAAAAAAAAACTAATGTATGTCTAAATAACAATAATATTATATTTATACATTAATATCATACTAATTATTACTTTACATTTATTCATGTTATCAAAATTGTAATATGGTTATTTTCTGTATCTAGTTCAATCCTTAATTATTAAGTTGCAGGTTTTGTGTAACACATAAATTTTTTTAAATGATAAGAATTGGTAGAAAAGCCTGCAAATCAAAAATGTGTGAGATGGCAAGCGTGTCCCCAAAACATGATGATTCAACATAGCATCATGTATTTTACTCATCATTGTCCACTTAAAAATTAATATAAAATTTTAAAATAAATAAATAATTAAAGAAAAGTAAAGTAACAAAATGGCTTTGAAAAAAATGATGCCTTTTTCGGCTTTTGTTGGGTGTGTGTGTATATATACACATAATACACGTAACACAGCTCGTCCCTTCATTTTGCATATTCCGGCGACGTTGCCCGTTCTCCAAGCGACTTCTGGCCGTAGATGTGGACAGTCATGAAGTACGAAGATAGAATGCACAAATGCTAGGAAAATCAACTGAAGAGACCTGTCTTTTAACGCTCCCGGAAGACCTTTTCAGCAGGCCCAGAACCATGCACCCCGACGACTTCAGCGACGTCTTCGTGACGCCTCAAAGTGTGTTATCGCGACAATACTCCAGCGGGTCACGCGGAAGCTCGGTCGGGTTCGTTCTACGAAGAGGTTTTCCGGCCGGCGGACCTCGCCGCTCCGGCGAGAAGCGGTCGGATCTTACCGGTGTTCAGGATTCCCGGGAATCGGATGGGAGGAGGAGGAGGAGGAGGGTTTTACAGCGATATATTTGGATCGGATGATGATCGGCGATCGAGAACGAGGTCGAAGCCCGTTCGAAGTCGAAGTCGAAATCGAACTCATCGTCGGTGTTGAGCTCGGAGGAGTTGAGTCCTCTGAGACCGGTGCTCCGAGATGACGTGGCACTTTCCTCATTCGCATCTAAGCTCAGGTGGGTAGCGTGATAGTAACCGTCAATGGTTTTGGTTGGATTAATTTGGAACCTCTGGAAGCCCTTTTTCTGCAATTTTGGTTAAAATGGAGTTCTATGGAGATGGAAATGTGAGGTGTGATTTCTCATGGGCCCATTTCTTGATGACACAAATAATTTTTGGGGTTTTCAATTTCTTGATTGATGCAGGCCAATTAATGTCCCATCTAGATGGAATTCATCCATAATGATGCCAGAGGAAAATTCAAGAAAACAAGGGATGCCAGCTTTTCCATCCAATCCTTCCCCTTATTTCGAAAACCATTTCATCAAAACAGAATATGATGATGATTCCACCTCCATTTTTGGATTCTCCCAACGGGTCTCATTCCCGGAAACTATAACTGTTGAGCCCAATTCTTATGGTAGCATCAAAGTATCCATTGAGGATCTTGAACTCAATTCCCCTTCATCCGCCATGTCTTCAGTTTGTCAAGCTCCAGAGGCCAAACCCAGGATCCCAGATGATGAATTGTTACATGGACCAGAAACCGAGCAAGAAGATGATAGTGATGATGATGATGAAGTTATGAGCTCTTATGTTATTGAGATCACCCCGACCGCAGGAAGGACAGATAAGCAGATGCCCTTGATGAAGCAATTGCTTGGGCCAAAGAGAAGTTTCAGACTCATAGTTCTGAGAAGAATGGAGCATTAGACCACACAAACAAAGGCACCTTGTGGAAATGGAAGGTGATGGGTTAAATTATTCTAGTTGCAGTTGGAATCAGCAAATTAGTGATTTTATAGAGCCCAAAACTGATAATTTCTCTTTGTATTTTGAATTCTGCAGATAGGCCTAACTCCAGTGAATTCAGAGTCCCACAGATGGATGAACATGGAATGATACAGTCTACCATGGTAAAATATTATTTTGCTGAGGCTTATGAATCTTATTACTGCCATTTATGCTACTATGGAGGCCATTTTTCCTGCCAATTGTTAGAAACCATTTATGCAAAATTGTTGCCTTCAAGCATCACCCAGAAACACTTTCCCTGCTGTAGTTCAATCTGTATTGATTCCATCCAAAATTTTCGAAACAGAGGATTCTGGGGTTTGGACACTACCCCGGTTTCTGCTGTTCTAACCTCTCCATAGTTTCGAAATTTTTTAGGTTTAGAATGTAATTTAAGGCTCTAATCTTGTAATTGTCATGCAATTAAGATACATATGTGTTCTTAGCAAATTTGAAATATATGAGGTGCCAAGCATTAACTTTGCCTTCCTATTATTACCTCTTTTGCAGGAAGATAAATGGGCAACAGAAGATAAACAACAAATGGAAAAAGATGTAAGCTCCTATGCTTTTAAGAAGATAGTAAATTCATTTGCTACATGATTATATGAATTAAAAAAAAAAAAAAACCCTAGTGTCAAAAAATGGTGTCATTGAATGGAAACAGATATTTGGTTCTTGTTTTCAATAGCACTTGGATTCAGAATGGTGTTGAGGAGCTCTGCCCCTTGTATCTCGTCAAACCTAAATTCAAATAAATGGTGTGATACAGTAATTAGCCACTAGTTTGAGTCTTCTCAGGGTTATTGGAAGTTTACTCGGCTGTTAACTTCAAGGTCCCTAAGATTAGTCGAGATGTGTGGAACCTAGCTAGACAACCAAGGTTATCCAAAAAAAAGAAGAGAAAAAAAAGTAATTAGTACTGGATTGCAATGAGGTTCAGTATAAAAGGCCGTTCTTTATATGAGGAAGCAGGTTTCTGTAGATTAGATAGTGATTTTATTTATTGAAATGCATGTTTTTAGACAAAATTTTTAATGCGGTCTTAAGAAATAAAATCAAACATCTAACGATGTAAAACTCATTTAATACAAACTTAGTTTTTCTATAAACATATAATAAGGCTACTCATGCTAGAGCAGTTACTCATGACCCACAATAAAATAATAGAGAGGAAATTTTGTGATTGGAGCACCAGGAATATGGTGCGTGCTCTTGCATGATAAGCGCCTGAATTTTGGCAACATTATTGTCTAAAGTGGGACAGAGTTTTGGTTTTTTGATAAGTGCTTTTCTGTTTGTGCAATTACAGATGGAAATAGAGCTACTGGATGAAGATGTAAGGTTGTGGTCAAGTGGGAAGGAAGCTAACATTCGCTTGCTGCTTTCAACGCTACATCATGTAAGATACCTGACTTGGGTATTGCTATTATTAATATCATCTGTTCAGTTTGAAGTTTGAGAAAAGTGAATCACATTTAAAAGTAGTAATAAATAACCGTGTGGTTGGGTGGAAATCAGATTCTGTGGCCTAACAGTGGCTGGTACGCTATTCCCTTAACAAGCTTGATTCAGACCTCACATGTGAAGAAGGCTTACCAGAAAGCAAGGTTGTGTCTTCACCCTGATAAACTGCAACAAAGAGGTGTGACACCCCCACAAAAATATGTTGCAGAGAAGGCCTTTTCCATCCTCCAGGTAACTTTAATTTCGGTTATCATTAATGAAATGAGTTGATAGATTTAATTCTGAAGAGAAAAGGGTTAAAAACAGAAAAAGATTATTGTTTGAAAGGATTTCAATTACTGTTAGGGTATGGTATTGATTATTGTTTGAAAGGGCAATCCTTTCTCATGTATGTTGACTTGACTTGTTATAGGATGCATGGGCTGCATTCATCTCCCAAGATGTCTTCTTCAGCTAGTAGAAGATGAACTCCGGTTTACAGGCTAACAATCTGCAGTAAAATTGTATTATAGTTTTTGTTGTGGTTTAGCAGACATCTGAACCTCCTTCCTTTTGGATTAGCCAGTAACTTTATCAGCAATCAAGATGATGAAGCCCAGCAATTATCATAATTATGAAGGAGAAGATCATGGCTGCTTTTGGTATTTCACTTGTATAATATAGCAGGCTTCAAAGCAAAAAAAGAAGAAAAAAAAATGTTGTAGTTTTTCCATCTTGGCTTTTTTTCCACTTTTCCATCTCCTTTTCTTCCCTTGAGGGCTTTGAATGCATGCGGTTTTTTCCCTTCCTTGCTGTTCATTTACCTTTTCTTTTCACTTAATTATTTAATGTAAACATTCACATAAGATACCATGAAAACACATGAATTATTGTACTTGACAGGGACAAATAGGGAGCAACTTTCACCTTACAAGGAACATTCATTATGCATAGAAACACCAGCTGCTTTAGGCTGTCTTATAAGGGGAATGGGTAATCAGGTATCAAAATGGGAGATTTGAAACAAACTGATACTAATTCAGGCAGCCTGTCTGACTGACTTGTGTTACAACTACAAAATATGGGGGCAGAGAAAATACATGAATGGAATTGAACTGATTGGAAAAGTATAATGTTTATGGTATCAAGTATTAGGCAATTGTTGGAGACATAAAAGGAGATACCCATAAGCATGTTTTTCTGATATTCGGATTGTTGGATATACTGTACAGGCATTGATGGAGATATCGTCATATTTTTATGAATTTATTACCATGCATGAAAGCATGGAGAAAGCAGGATCTGAACAAGTTAAAACTCAAATTTCTTTAGGAAGAAAGGCTCATCCAAGAAGGGAAATTAAAATCAGAATTGAAACAGTTGCATAATTGTTTGGGGAATTGCTAGTCGTTTACTTGCAATGATGAGCACTTATCTTCTGCTATTCTTATTTCATCTCTGACACCAAAACTCCGAAAAATGTTTCTCTATAGCATTCCATAGCTGAGGAAAGATAAGCATAAACCTCAGCGCTATATCAACTAATATAAGTTATATTGTCCCTTTATATTGTGTAGAATTAGAAACTAGTTAGAAAAGAAACTTTGCATTGGTAAGTTAGGAAAGCATGTACTACTATTTTGTTTTGAGATTGTTTTACATATATAAATACAGTTTCTACTTCATATTATTTTCTTATTAGTTGAGATTTGTCTTATATATGCCAATAGGTTGTTGTGATAAATGAAAAATATGGTTTTATTTGTTATCTCCTTACTACTTGGCATCAGAGCCTAGAACTAAAAAAAAAAGGCCAATTTGGAGTTTTTTTGGAAGAACCCTAGAGGGCCGTAGAAGGGGTGTTTTGAAACACCACTTTAGGGTTGTTCGTGGTGTGCCACCACCGGTAAAGGCTGCCTCGAGATCAAACATCCGGAATCCACAGCCATTTGGAAAGTCCATCGTGAAGCCACATGCCACCGTACTCAGCCCCATACCGTGGCGTGTGAGTGACTCGGCCACTAGACTTCTCGGTAGGGTCGTTGGTGGCAAACGACATCCCCCAACCACTCCACTTGCACATGGCCAGTCAAGAGCAGTGTCGCTAATTTTTAGGTGCGATCCATTCTTCTCGAGTTTTTGCTATGTTTCTTACTTCCTTGACCTTAATATGTCAAGATGTTTTGCTGGATTGTATGGCCAAGTTCTCTTCGATGCAATGTTTTTCATGGAAATGTTGGTCACTTTTTACTCACGAGATCCGATTTTAAGCATTTTTTGGATTTTCAACGACTAGTTTGATTAGATGTACGCTTCTGACTAACAAAGCTGCCGGGATGAGTTATTATTAATCGGTATTAGCCATGTCAAAGCGTATATGTCGAAAGTGTAGGAGGTTGCAACGTAATAATCGAAGATTTCAGTCATCTTAGTATCATAAATCACTTAAGTCTGCATCTACTTCTATCATTACACTCGTTGAGTCAGGTAAAACCAACATGTGTTTTATTTCCTCTTCATCCACATAGGTCATTGACTCTGGAGCCACCAACCATATGATAGATAACTCTAGTTTATTTACTACGTTTCAATCTCACCCTTCTACCTCTATTGTTACCCTTGTAAATAGGTCAACATCTTGTGTCTTTGGGTCAGTTTCAATTCATCTGACTCCTCTAATCACTTTAACCTCTGTTCTAAGTGATTAGGTACCACCGATAGGTGTTAAAATCAGCCAAGGTATATCATAAATTCACTCCTCTTACGACATAACAAAGCTCTTTGTGATATATCGCGGTTCTAGAATTAGAACTCGGGGATGAGTTTTCTTCGTACAAATGATTCTGATGAGTGTAATCATAGATCTAGTTTGATTTCAGGCTGCCTGTAGCCTCACCTCATGCCATGGTTTCTCTCCACTTGTGATACTGCATATTGCTCTCCTCTTTCCATTTTGGTCGATGTTAAATTCAGTCCAGTTCACAATGAAGTCATTTGGATCCTTGCCCTCATGGATTTCTAATCCTTTGGAAATTCCTACGATGAAAGCAAGGGCAAACGCAGCGATCAGAAACAATCCTACCTAAAAGGTTAGGGTTACCTAAAAAAAATAAACTGTGAACTAAAACTAAGAAGACTAACAGTAAAGTATATACAGGAAAAAAAATTCACCAAGACTTGTGATGAGGATCACAAGTGTTCATCAGGTCATCATCTGCACTTAGGCACCATCCCGAACAGGCATGTTTGATTCGTGCCACAGTAGGGTTCCAGATCAACAAAATTTATATCCTAAATTCCTCTAGCATCGTGTCAAGCTACTACAGTATAGCGGTTCTAGGGTCGAACTCAGGGATGGGTTTTCTTCGCACAAATGACTTACAGTGAAGGCCAAAATGGTGAATCTGGTTTGGATTTTTAGGTTTGGTAAAAACAGTGAGGTTTTGAGGGTTTAAAACTAAAAATAAATTAAATTAAAATGAAAAATAGAACTCTTGAAGTGTATTGTTGGAGTCAATGGGGTTTGATCCCTAGGGCAACTGAGGGTTTCCAGGGTCCTTTCCTCGCGTTGGGGAGGATGAGCTATAGTCATCTCCCGAACCGGATCTTCATTTAGCTATAAAACCTAACCCTTAATAATTATCCTTTGAAAAATGGTACTCACTGAGCATCAATGGTCTCCGACGGTGAAAAACAACTCTCCTTGACTCACCTTACAAGGAATCATAAATGATAACTAACAAACATCAATGGATCTAACATTAGGCATCGATAGACAGATTATCAGTAATAACCATTCGAGGTGGTCCCAGGGATTTAAACCTACGATTAAAGGAAACACAAAGCGCGATTGGTACCTACGTGAAAACCATAGAACCCTAATTTTTGCCTTCAGATCACGCAGCCTTCCCTTCAAGGAGGAAGGGTTTCTAATGACTCATCCCTTGGTTGCAATGCATCTCAAGGGGTGTTTGGCGATCGAAAAATAAAGAAAATGAAAGAAAATAGGAGAAAAGGAAAGCAGCGGGAAAAACTCTCGCCCAAGATTTTATTAATGGAGAAGAGATGTCTCTACAATGCTTGTCTGGGGGCTCTTATAGCCAAACCCCCTTTACAAATTACCAAAATAATGTAGCAAACACTATTACAATGGGGGCAAAAAAGGAAGAAAACCAAAAAGTAACAAAAAGATGAACAAGACAAACGAGCAGCAGGAATTCAACAGGGAAGGATGAACAATGGCAAGAGCTGTGAACAGTGGCAGGGAGGAAGCAATTTCGCAACCTACGAAATTTCGCGGGTTCTGAAATTTGCGACTGCGAAATTTTGCGGGTGCGGTTTCGCAACCCGACCAAAACCACTGGCGTGCTCCATTTCCTTTGTATTTTACTGCTCTTCTTTCCTTGATCTACAATATGTAATCTTTGAGTTTATTTCGAATTCTTTGTGTTTGGATTGACTCAACAAATTTGACATAAATAGCTTGCAAAAACTACAAAATTAGCCACAAAATGCGATCAGTAGAATAACAAAGACTTTAATGTGTAAATTGGGTTAATTACGCTTATTAGTACACAAAAAGTGCTCAAAACCTTAAATAAACAGGGTTCAAAATAGCATTTTTTAAGCACTAATCACTAAGTTTACCACAATTCTCTTTTAATTTAATTTCTATGAGTAAACTCACTCGTACACTTAATTGTAGTATCTCATTCTTTCTTAATTATTGTTTTATTCAAGATCTTTCGACGAAGCAGATTATTGATAAATGACGCGAGTCTAGGGGTCTCTACATCCTTGACATAGAAGTGCCAAAGTCTGTTACTTGTTTTGGAGTTGTTACCCCATTCGAATTACATTGTCGCATGGTCATCCTTCTCTCTCTTTGTTGAAGAAGTTATATCCTCAATTTTCTAGTCTATCCTCATTGAACTGTGAGTCGTGTCAATATGCTAAATTTCATCGTGTGTGCATTTGAGTCCTAGAGTCAATAAATGAGCTTCCTCTCCTTTTGAGTTAGTTCATTCTGATGTTTGGGATCCTTGCCCAATTATGTCTCCCACTGGGTTTAAGTATTTCGTTACCTTTGTTGACAATTTCTTTTGTATCACTTGGCTTAATCTAATGAAAAGTTGTTATGCGATTTTTTTTCATTTTAGTTCCTTTTGTGCTGAAATTCAAACACAATTCCATGTCTCAGTTCAAACATTGAGAAGTGATAAGGCTAAGGAGTATTTGTCGGAACCTTTTCAGTCCTTCATGTTACAACATGGGATTCTCCATCAAACCTCGTGTGTTGATTCACCCTCTCAGAATGGAATAGTTGAAAGAAAGAATTAACATCTTCTTAAGACTGCTCGGGCCCCTTTGTTCCAAATGAATGTCCCTGAACAACATTTTTAGGTTGATGCAATCTCCACAACCTGTTTTTTCATTAATAGGATGCCCTCATTGATTCTTAATTGGGCTACTTCTTACAACTGATTGTTTCCAAATAATTCGTTCCCTATTGATCCCAAGGTATTTGGATGCATATGCTTTGTTTGAGATGTCTGTTCTCAAGTTTCTAAACTTGATCCAAAGTCCTTAAAGTGTATCTTTATGGGTTATTCTCATGTTCAAAAAGAGTATAGGTGTTATTGTCCCATTCTTCGACGTTACTTTGTGTCTACTGATGTTACATTCTTTGAGACTACCCCCCTTTCCCTTTCTTCTCCTATTCCTAGCCAGGGGGGGGATAATGATTTATTAGTGTACACTATTGTCTCACCGACTCCTACTCCAGCTCTCATTACTATTAAACCTCCCATTACTCAGGTATATCATCAGTGCCAGAACCCTCTAGTCTCTAGTCCAACATCAGTTGCTTCGTCATCAGATCTAGTCCAAAATGATGATCTTCTAATTACTCTCCGTAAAGGTAAACATCAGTGTGCTCACCCAATCCCTTCGTTTGTTTCCTATAACCATTTGTCGTCTTCCTCTTGTTCTTTTATTGCATCTCTTGATTCTATCTCTCTTCCTAACATTGTTTGTGAGGCTTTATCTCACCCTGGTTAGCGTAATGCTATGGTGGATGAAATGTAGGCATTAGATGACAATGGTACATGGGACTTGGTGCCTTTACCTTCTGGAAAGAAGGTCATTGGTTGTCGTTGGGTGTTTGCAGTAAAGTTTAATCCTGATGGGTCTATTGCTATATTGAAGGCTTGTCTTGTTGCTAAGAGCTATGCTCAGACTTACGGTGTTGATTATTCTGATACTTTTTCTCCTATAGCTATGCTAACATTTGTTCGTCTGTTTATTTCTCTTGTTGCTTCTTATGATTGGGACTTGCATCAGCTTGATATCAAGAATGTGTTTCTACATGGAGATCTTCAAGAAGAAGTTTACATGGAGCAATCTCCGGGGTTTGTTGCTCAGGGAGAGATATGGAAGGTGTGTCGTCTTTGGAAATCTCTGTATGGTTTGAAATAGAGTCCCCGTGCTTGGTTTGGCAAATTCAGTCAAGCAGTTGAAACATTTGGCATGCAGAATAGTAAGTCTGACCACTCTATCTTCTATAAAAATTTAAGGTCTTATATTATTCTACCAGTAGCGTATGTGGATGATATTCTCCTCATTGGAAGTGACTTCAAAGGTATATTATCTCTTAAATCCTTTATTCACAGTCAGTTTCACACAAAGGATTTAGGAATGTTGAAGTATTTCTTGGGTGTTGAAGTCATGAGAAGTAATGAGAGGTACAATTATCTGACATAAATATGTGGCAGTTTGTTATATGAAATAGAAATTGGGTGTCAAATCATGTAGTACTCTATGACTCTAATGTGTGGATCCAGCGGTCGTGCCACGGTAGGGTGATCAGGAATCAACAATAACACATATCTTTAAATTTCCCTCCTTCTTGCCGTGAGTAAATCTTTACTTGATATAGCGATTCTCTAGGGTCGAACACGGGGATAGGTTTCTTCGTACAAATGATTTTAGTGAAGTAAAAAATGGTGAATTAAATTTGGATTTTAAGGTGGTGATAAAAGCGATTGGGTAGGTGGGTTCTGGCCAGAAATGAAATGAGAAAAATAAAAAAAGAACTCCTTGAAGTCTCGGGCCAGGTTAGGGTTTATAGGGCGACAACATATCCTGGGCCTTTTCCACCGCGTTGGGAGCATGACATAGTCATTTCCCGGCCGGATCTTCCTTTAGCTTTAAAAAACTAAACCTATGATTTTCCCTTTTGAAAGCATGCGCATTTAAATGGGCGTAAATGTTCACAACGGTAAAAACACATCTCGAAGCCTAATCCACGATAACTAGCGCGGTATTGCTAAGCCTCGATGGATCTATTGAAAGTATCCATTGAACGAAAAACTTGCCAAATACACATTAAAGAGAGCATGCTTAAGAGATTTTAACACAAGTGAGAAGCGGGAACCCAAACAACCATAAATGCGTGCGTTAAAAGCAGGAGGGCCAGGTGCGTTACACTAATAGTTGCCCAGTGTGAGTCCTCTTCAGGAGGAAGAGGCCTAGCCAACCATCCTGAGTTGTCATCCTGGAGGAGTGTTTGGTAGCTTAGAGAAAGGAGAAAATGAGAGAAAATCAAAAGCGGGAGAAGCTGGAACTACAACTTTATCTCTGACGAAAATCATCCTGCTCCAACAGTGTATACAAATGGCTTATGTAGCCTTAGAAACCAAGTGAATACCATACAATCCAGGCATAAGTGATTAAAACAAAGTGAAAAGGGAAAAAAACCAAAAATTGTACTTAAAAGCAACAATGCGTGAAATGCGGGGAGAGCAGTGCGAGAGCAGTGCTCGCGGGATGCGAAATTTGGGAGCAGTCTTCACGGAACCAAATCTGTAATGCTCCATTTTTTCTTCAATTTTGCTTTCTTTCTTTCATACGGTCATTGATATACAATCTGAGTTTGACTTGAGTGCCCCGTCTTGGATCGACTCAACAATTTCGGCATAATTAATTTAGCAAAAGCTGCAGAATTTGCCACAAAATGATCATTAAAATAGTAGGGACATAATGTGTAAATTGGATTAATTAGAATGATTAGTATCTGGCTTCCAAACCTACAATAAATAGGGTTCAAAATAGCACTTTTTGGGCATTAATCACACCCCCAACCTACACATTGCTAGTCCCTTAGCAATGAAAGAAAGAAAGAAAGAAAGAGCATACAAAACTGATAACAAAATAACGTTCACAAAAATGTTATTTCAAAAAAGGTTGTGAATAGTAATGCCTAACCATAAGTAAAAATCATCAGCGTTGTCAATGACTATCATGAGAGAGATGAATGTCATGTACAAAATTGAGTATTAAAAGAGCCTCCTTTCTTGGTGAATCAACCTACCAAAACTTCACCCAAATCTAAGTGTTTTGTTGATCGACTCTCGACAATAATAAAGCTACTTAAAGCTGCACTCTCCCCCAACCTAGCTACTACCCGCGACCTAGCATGCTAACCAACCTAAATAGATCAGGCACATCTTATTCCACAATTCTTGCTGCGTTGTAGGGTGCAATCTTTGAGGGTCGACTTCACCGAAGTCCATGTAGCAGGGATCTGGAGTGACTCCCAACCAGTGCAAAACTAGGGCACGAGTCATAAGGATCTTTCGACCCGCAGGCTCTTCGGGTTTCAGCTAGGACTTGAATGATTTCGAGACTCCGGCACCTACAACTTGCTTTCAGCTCTTTGTCCACCCATGAGCAAGTCGGTGACTCCCGACCGATGAAGGTTGGGAGCATCGGGCTTTAAAGGCTCGCCATATACCCCTCGGACCGTGCTCGGGTTTCAAGGCAAAGCATTGCAATTTTTATTCTTTTTCTTTTTCTTTTCTTTTTCTTTTTTTTTTCTTTTCTTTTTCTTTTCTTTTCTCTTTTTTTTTTTCGAAGACGCATTGGCCTTCTTTCCACAGGGGTCCTTAACCTATTAAAGGCGGTCAATGAAACCTGGTAGGTTATCTGTAGTAAAGGAGGTTGCGCAGTTTCTCAGCCTATCATTGAAACCTAATGTGCTGTGTGTGGTTAGCTAAAAGTGGAAGAAAAGATTCGAAATCAATAGAATTTAACTAATCATTCACTCAGCAGACATGGAACCGATCTAACATCAATAGAAGATTGAACAAATTTTCCAATTTTCAAACTATGAGCCTAGGCAAAACACCGCAAAATTTTGGTTATAGCGGGTCCAAATTTTGAAAAAGTAAGGTACATTTAGTATAACGGCTTTATAGGAACCCGACAAGCCGAACATCACAAAATGGGCTTGCACAAAATAATAACAAAACATAAATCTGGCGAAGCTAAACAGCGGCTTTCTGGCGAAACATCTCGGTGTCCGAAATGGAGCTCGGATTGAAAAATTAGAGGAGGAAGTGTTACCTCCTTGATGAGATATGATCATTGTTGGATAGGAGACTTCGCAAGCTTTCCATCGACACCTTATTCACTATGTTTGGACTTCAAATAAACAAGTTAGGAGAAGAAAAGATAGGAAAAAAGTGACAAATTGGAGCATTTTTAAGATTACACTTTCATAATAATCTCAAAAATGTTCTTTTTGGCCATATTTGGATCTACGCTCACATAAGCTTTAAGCTGATCATAAAACCTTTTTAAAACGGGTTAAGATGAAAAGTTATGAATGGAAAAACGAAATTTGGAGGTAAAGTGGGCTGTAGCGAAAAAATTTTTCATTATCTTCTGGTAATTTACCGTAGCTTAAGCGAAATTTAGCTAAGCTAGCGAAAATTTGACATGTGAGGTATTTGGCTATGTTTGCGAAATTTTAAGCTATGTCTAATAAGCGAATTTTGGTTTTTTTGAAAATCAAATAAAATAATTAATAAATAAAAATAATAATAAAATAATAAAAATAAAAATAAAAACATTTTTTTTTAGACAAATTTACTTTTAAAAATCAAATAAAATAGTTAATAAATAAAAATAAAGAAATAAAAATAATAAAATAATAAAAATAAAAATAAAAACAAATTTTTTTTTAAAGAGACAAATTACATATATATATATATATATAAAATAAAAAATAATAATTTTTTTTTAATATATAAAGAAAACAAACTTTTCTTTTTTTTTTCTTTTTTAATAAAATAAAATAAATAATTTAAAAAAAATTGTGAAAACAACGTGCGTGTTTTTGTCGCATGTGAAACACTATTGCTAAGCCATCCATTTCATTGCTTAGTGAAATTTCATTTGAAATTTAGCGATATTTTGATCAAATTTTCGTTATAGCGAAAATTTACCATTCAGTAGAATTGCGAAATTTTAGATTATAGTTACGAATTTTACCTTCTTTACCTTTCTTCGATTTTCAATCAGACTTCAAAATTTGCACAAAAACTACAAGAGTAATGCAAAAAAATTAAGAAAAATTGCAGAAGAGTAAAAATTAATCTAAAAACATAAATTAACTAAAAATTAGAGAAAATCTAAGAATAAATATTATAGAAATCAAAATAAAATACGATAAAATAAAATAAGACAAGAAAAATTAAAACAAACAGTGGGGGAGGTTGTGCTTCCCCCCCAAACCACTTCCTTAGGCTTTTGGAGGCCGCTGGAACTGGCGGAGCTCAGAAATGTCGGGGCTCGGGTGCTCCAAATCGAGCCGACGGCCGAGCCGACATTTGTCTTGAAATGCGATGTGGCTTATTCTTAATCTTCTTTGAGGTAGTGGCAAAACTCTGTACAATGGCCACTAACTTCTTGAAGTATTGCACAGGCAGTGATGGGTTGGACTTTATGGTGGGTGTTTCAGGGGTTTTGGGTTGGGATTGTGATGCAGGTGAGGGCAGGATATAGATTTGATCAGTGGAGGGCTGCGGCGGGTGGGCTTTTTGGTGGGCAGGCGATGACGTGGGATTCAAGTTCATGGGGTTGGTTGAAGGATAGGTTCTTCAGGGCTCTTCCCTGCTTCTATACATTTGCCCTCACCAGTTATCAAAACCTTTAAATCCGTTCTTCTTTTTCCAAGGCGAAAAGTACCACACGATTAAGGGCATCCTGATTCCTCGGGAGCTTCTACGATTCCTTTCAATTCCTCCACAGCGAGGCTCTGGATTGAACACTGCTCATCAACGAGTATTTGACCCAGCCTTTCATCCTCTGGATTCCTCTTCCCACTTTTGATCATTTCTTGGGCAAGCTTTGAAATTAATTTATTGTAGGCTATCAAATTGTGGCCAAATTCACTGAAACCCATCTAATGTTTTGTTCCAGGGGTTCTCCACCGAGTATAAATTTTTGACTCAATTGGACATTAAATTTCTTTTTGTTCTCCCACGGCATCGCGCGAAGTTTGGTAAGGTCTAGAATTGCTTGCTCGGCGGGGAGATTGGTACATGGTGGTTGCTGGCGAAGACGAAAGAGACATACGTGGAGACACCATGTAGGAGGATGCACTCGTGGTGGTCTTCTATAGTCCTCATGGATCTATGTGGGTTTGGATTTCTCTCCGGGGTTCTTAGCGATCACGAAGGTTTCTATAGTCCCTCATTGACATGTATCTCTGGATCCCTCACGTATGGGTATTGGCTTGTATTATCCCTCTAAGTGTTGCATTTGGTTGATTCAAGTTCAATCCAAGTTCTTGAGGAGATTGACTTTAAGTAGTGCCTTCTGAGTTTCTAATCCGAGAATGGATTCCGCAGCCAAAAGCGAGTGACAACCAGTATGGCTTGATCTTGTTCTTGGCTGTTTTTTTTTTTTTTTTTTTTTTAACAGTGAAATAAAAGCAGAAAAATAGTTGTAAAATGATAAAGGAAATTCACGAGACTTGTGATGAGGATCTGAAGTGTTCCACGAAACTGTCGAACTGTAGTAAGAGCGCGTATCCCGGAAACTTATGGCCTCATTTGATTCGTGCCACGATGGGGTGATCGGAATCAACAATATTTATATCACAAATTTCACTCCTCTTTAGTAGTCAGTGCTATGATATATGAAACTCAGGGTCGAGCCTTAGCGGGGATGGGTTTTCTTCCATTGCAAATGATTTGAGTGAAGTCAAAATGGTGAATTAAATTTGGATTTTAAGATTGGTGATAAAAACAGTGGGGTAGGTGGGTTGCAAACTGAAAAGTAAAATGAAGAAAATAAAAAAAGAACTTCCTTGAAGTCTCGAGCCCTTTGGGTTGGTTAGGGTTTATAGGGCCCAGCTTGACATGTCGCCGGGCCTTTTCACTCGCGTTAGGGAGCATGGCGTATAGTCATTCACGAGCAGGATCTTCGCTTCAGACTTTAAAAAGCTAAGCGCATGATTTTCAGCTGAAACATAGCATTTAAATAGGCATAAATGTTCTAACGGTGGCAACGTCTAAAAAACCTGTCGCGATAGTAGCGGAGCCATTAGTAGCCTCAATGGATTCTGGTGAAAGTATCTCATTGAGCCACAAAACTGTAAATACACACATTAAAGAGAGCATGCTTAGAGATTTTTAACCTAAGTGAGACGAGGAACTTAAAAACAACCATAAATCGTGCGTTAAAGCGAAGGGACCGTGTGTTACCTCGGCCAGTTGCCCGATGGCGTCGCTTTCCCAGGAGAGGGGAGAGGCCTAGCCAACCATCCTCTGAGTTGTCATCCTCGGAGTGTTTGTCTTAGAAAGGGAGAAAAATGAAGCAACAGGAGAACTGGAACCACTAACTTTATACGACCAAAAATCATCCTGCTCAACGGTGTATACAAATGGCTTATGTGTACTTACAAAATAAGTGAAATACCATACAATCCGAACATAAGTGATTAAAACAAGAAGGGTAGAAAGGAAAAACTTAAAAAATTGTGGCAAAAACAACAATCGTGAAATGCAGGAGAACAGAGTACAAGGAGCAGTGCTTTCGCGGGATCACGAGGGTGGGAACGATCTTTGCGAGGAACCAAATCTCGCAATGCTGCATTTTTTCTTCACTTTTGCTCTTCTTTCCTTCGGTCATTGATATCTGTCTTTGAGTTTGAGCAGATTAACCCCCGTCTTTGATCGACTCAACAATTTTGGCACAATTAGCTAGCAAAAACTGCAAAATTTGCCACAAAATGTGATCATTAAAATAGTAGGGACCTTAATGTGTAAATTGGATTAATTAGAATGATTAGTATACAAAAAGCACTCAAAACCTACAATAAATAGGGTTCAAAATAGCACTTTTTGGGCACTAATCAATCCTTAGAAGGAGACTGTTTGAAGACGCAGAGATCACGAGATTGATTGGGAGGTGAATTATGCTACGATAACTTCAGCACCGAATATTGCTTATTTAGTAAGTGTTTTGAGCCAATATATATCATCTCCCACAGTCAGTCATATTGGGCAGTTGTGGAGCATATCCTATGCTACTTAAAAGAAGCCCCTGAACGTGAAATATTTTATAAGCATGGGCATACTAGAATCGAGTGTTTTTCAAACGCAAATTATGCATGATCTAAGGAAGGCGAAGTCCTCGGGATATTGTGTCTTTTGGAAATACGATCTCTTGAAGGTGACGGCGTTGTCTCGCGATTAGTATTTGGTCGGAGTATCGAGTAAATGGCGCAATCGTGCGAGATCATATGGATACATCGGTTATTGATGGAGTAAGGCGTGAAACTTCAATGCCGGCAAGCTTTGGTGTGATAACCAATTGCCCATGCATCTCTTCCTAACCCGGTATTTCATAGGCGAAC
The DNA here is from genome assembly GCA_016808115.1 of Tetrastigma voinierianum. Classification (NCBI taxonomy): domain Eukaryota; kingdom Viridiplantae; phylum Streptophyta; class Magnoliopsida; order Vitales; family Vitaceae; genus Tetrastigma; species Tetrastigma voinierianum. The sequence continues at coordinate 55,651 of JAEQBH010005673.1, forward strand.
CAAACACGTTGAGATAGATTGTCCGTTTTGTCGCCAGAAGGTCGATTGGGTTGATACGTAAGGTGCGTAAAAATTTGGAGAAGCAGTTAGGATATTTTAAAACGCTTTGAGCGGGGATCGAGTTAGTTATCTTTGTAATAAGGCATGCGTAGTCAGCAGTCATCTTTCCCGACGAGAGAGTGTTATAGTATTGTAGAATTAGAAACTAGTTGGAAAAAGGAAACTTGCATTCATGTAGAGTTAGGAAACTTGGTATTCTTTCCTATTTTGTTTGGGATTGTCTTGTATATAAATAGGTTGTTTGTGATCAATAAAAAATATAGTTTTTTCTTCAATTATCTCATACGATAGTGTCCTAAATAACCTCTTTTTAACAAGATCTTATGTACAAATCTTCTCACGTTTATATGAAAATTGTCTGATAAGAACAGATCGAAGTCTAAAAAGAAAAGTAATGGGCAAATACATTCAGGTTTGTACAAAAATTCTGTAAGTTATGATAAAGATATTTAGAAGTTGAGTTAAAGATGATTATTGGTCAAGGACAAAATTCTAGAAAGCTCCAATTGCCAAATACTTAGTTTTATACCACCTATTAATCATCAACCTAAAAACAATATCAAGATTATCATACCCACCAAGATATAATAATAATTGAAGAGGCCAGAAGCCTATGAAAAAGAAAACATACCAACAAGGGAAAACCCAAACATAATAACAAGAAGCCTTAATTTCAGCATCATCATAAAAATGGGGAACTCACAATTACAAGAAACAAGAATAAGAGAGAAATGATAAGATCCACCTGACTGATCATCCACCACCCCCATGCTTTGTCATCAACTCCCTAAACTCTTCATCAGTACTTTTAAGCATCGAAGGCAAGGCAGTTTTCAGCCCATTCTGTACAGCCTCCACTGTGCTGAGCTTGTCCTCTTCTCCAAACTAAGTGCAAATACTGGGAAACTCCTTCAGCTCTCCCAAACTCCCCCCCATCTCCCCAACAAAGTAATCAAACTTTGGCTTAAAGTTGTTTTCAACACTGAAAGTGAACAGCCCTGGACACCTCAGAACCATGGCTACTGCATCAGCCCTTGACATTCGTAAGTTCATCAAATACTCCAGCTTAGGTATCAAGGTCTTCTCCACACTGGAAACTAATAAAACAGGGTCATGGTAAGCCAATGCCTCCAGGTCCTTGAACCCAAGCCTCTGAAGAAAAAACAGAGCTGGTTTAAGCTGGTCCCTAACACTAGAAACCAGCAGTCTGGGACATTTGTTGATGACCCTTCTGAAGTTTTTGTCTGGGACTTTAAGGTCCTGTGATAGGAAATTGAAAACAGGGATTAGGTCAGCTCTGATGTTAGAGGTGAGGAGTTTTGGGCACATGCCAAAGATTCTGCCCAAGTCCTTCTGGTGGATGCCTTTGGATTGGAGGAAGGAGATGATGGAGTGGATGGAATCAAGGGTGGCTGTGTGGAGAGATGGGTTTAGGGAGAGAGCCTTACCTGAGTCAACACCCATGATCTCAAGGCACAGGATTTTCTCTTTGAATTTGAGGGAGAGGTTTGAATGGGCTGGTGCATAGAGTGGGTGCTTGTGGAGGAGGAGGAGGGGGTTCTTTGGCTTTGAGGGTAATGGACTGTTTGGCTGCTGGGAATTCGAAGGAAGGGAGGAGGGATTCGTGAGAGAGAAGCATGGTGAAGAATGAAATGCTGTTGATGGCATGGTATTGGTGGTGTCACGAAGAGGCAGATGCCGCTCTGCCTCTCATCCTCTCCCTCCTCCCACTCACTTTCATCCATCTGGATTCTGGTGGGATGATCTGATCACTTTCTTTATTGTATCTGTATCCAACCACGACACGTGGATTCTAGTACACCCCCATTGGGTGAGACCAGATTCTGTGGATTATTTCGCTTATGTGACCGAAATGCCCCTCATAAGTTAGTTAAGATGGGGTCACTTGACTCACTTGTGATTTTTCAAGGGTAAAATGGTCATTGAGCTCATGCAAACTCAAGAATTTCCCCATAACAAAAATATTTATATTTGATTAAAAAACATCCGATCTAATCCTTCACATTTTTTTCTTAAAAAATAACTCGTTATACACAAAATGACCCTTTATCCTTCTAAATATTTACATATCTTGCAAAAGAAGCAATTATTTTAACAAAATAATTAGGTTATTTTAATCAAAATATAGTCAAATTTGATAAAGGGTTAGATTTCAAAATTCATGTTTCATAGAATCTGTTAATCAAATCATCCTAAAGAAAAAGGGCAGGGGAGCGGGTTTTAACTTTTTTCTTTCTTTTGGTATCTACTCACTTTGCATGTCAAATTGAGTTATTCGATTCTTATAAGGATTCGAATCTGAAACTTTTGGTCCTCCATCCCACCCCTTTATCTATGGCCACAAGGACTAACCACCTAAAAACATTAAAAAAAAATTAAAAATTAAAAAATAATAATCAAGCTGCCGCGACTGACGCTGCCTGCACTTGTATGCAAATTATTCTGGGATAAAGCTGGTTAGAAAAGGGTTTCAACTTTCAAGTTCAGATGCAACTTTGCAGGGAAAAACTCTATAAAAAAAAATTGTTGCGATAACACAAATTATAGGTAAAAAAACTGTGCCTAAGGTCCATAGCAGATCATGCTAGGGTAAAAATATACCCCTACCCAGTACCCATCACTAAGACCCATATAATTTCATCGACTCCTGGCCATCATAATTAAGGACTCGGTTTAAATTATCAAAGTAAGTATGAGCATCAGTATCACCATCACCAACAAATCGCAATTATCTATCAAATATTTTGGAAATATTGGCCTCTTCCCACTCACGCTGATAATGATCGGATGCCTCAAAACTATGCTCAGAGGCGTTAGTACGTTGCCACCACTGTTACAACATCATCTGGATACCTAATGTCAACAAAATATCTTTAATAACAACTGTAATAATAGTATATTCCTAAAATACAGCTGTTTTATCAGCACAGTTGAAAATTGTTGCTTTAGAAACATATCCATATATGCCTGGGGCGATCTGGTTCACTGTCTATCACACGACCATCCGTTTACTAATGAAAAAGACACTCAGAAAATCCAAGAGATGAGTTCTAGATGATAGGTAGCACCTAAAATTTCTTAACAAAATGTAAATCAATTACCCTCTAACTATCCAACCATGAAATTTAACTGAGACTGCCAGATTTCTCCAGCAGTAGCACCTGCAATCGCAATGAACTCCACATCCAGGAACCTGATTTCCAATTACCTCCACTGTCTGCAGTCTCTCATCCATCCCTGCACAACAATGGAATAGCAAGGAGGTAGTAAGGCATACCACCAAAAATAGCTAATATATCTAGAATAAAAACTTGGCCCAGATTAACGGTATTCTGCATGATGCATAATGAGATTTTATAAGAAATCCCAACAGGATCATTAAGCCATCCTGTCAGGACAAGAGTTGGATGCTGCTGCTCCTTCTGGATTTGTATTTTTTAGAAACAAAAATTCAAATAATATAAAAATAACGTCAAGTGGCTCTAGATCAATAGACATAAATAACTCAGTCAAAAAACATTATTGAAGTCTTTAGAGCTGACGAACATCTGGGCAATTCATGACAATGAAACCAATTCAAGTTATCAGAAGAATTAGATAAATGACCAAATCACAGGTCCATGCATCTATTGCTTGCTTTTAGAAATATTTGACTACCTCTTAAACACATGGAATTAGCAACAACACAATGAAACCCTTGGATTGCAAAAAAACAAAGATACCTAGCACAACATGTTAAAGCAAAAAAATTCTGGACTTGGACTCAGCATCTTGATATAGGACATCATCAAATGAGACATTTCGCTCATGAAAGCTAAGTTAAAACAGATGGGCTTTGACCTTTTTGTTTTCTGGAATAATAGATTCCTCCATGGAAGCTGGACAAGACACTAGCAAATAAGTGGATTTGTTGGTTGTATGACAGCAATCTGGAAGGTGCATGATTCTAGTTGCATAATGGTCAAAAATGCATTTTTGGGTGTGCATAACTTCAAAGAGATCCCTCATGTGGTCATTTTCTGGTGAGCTACAACTGTAGTTTTATTTTCCTTGATTTCTAAGAGTCATTCTTCTCATTGATTGGGGTGTTCCATGGCCTACCCTCTTTGTAAGTGGCATACATGCTGTGTCCATGGAATGTTCCTGCATTATCTTTTAATTGGGTTGAATACAGACAGGGTTTGGGGTGGCAGCACAAGATCGTTCACTCTGGTACAATCAGGATTATTTGGAAACATCACTAAGGAGCAGCAATAAGGAATCACTCCATAAGAAAATAATGCAGGCGTATTTACCAAAAATTGGAAGTAACTTCGTCTTTTGAGATGGAATATCAAATTTTCCCATGGTAGCAAATAATTTATTCTCAGGTAAATCAGGATAATTTGGAAGTGGATGCAAGACTGCGCAAAGCATTGAGCAACCTTTCTATGATAAAAACAAGCTCTATTCAACAATAACTGAAAGTACCTCAGATCTTGAGATCAAATCCCAAGTTACCCATGGCTTTTGCTTGCTGATTGGGGTCCCCGGAATTTTCCACCAGGAGTTTGGTGATCGTCCTGTGAGGGGAATCTCATGTAAGCATACATCTTATATAAAGAAGGGAACCTTAATGAAAAACCCAAAGCTGAGATACTATTTCAGAAGTAACACATGAGAGTAACTTTCAAAGACCACCAACACAGAACAAACCACAACTCTGTATACTTTGTTACAATCCAACCTAACAAACAATCTTGCAAAACAAGACAAAAATACTCCATATATGAATAAAATGTGGAGCAATAAAAAGTTCATCCATCAAATACATTTCATGTGCACAAATGTCTTGTCATGAAATAGAACCTAATGTTTTAACATTGCAACTAAAGGAACTGATCATCATATTGGATTCTATTGCTTCGCCAAACAAAATTTGTAGATTATCCAAAAGGATGTCAAGATCATAAATCTTTTACAACTTCAAAATTTCCACTTACAAGAAGCCACTGCACATGACGTAGACATCTAAATATAGTGCTTCAGAAGCTTTGGTTACTTGGACATAAGACAATACCAAAACCAAGAAATGTTGTAAGTGGACCTTTACAACATTCTGTATTTGATTTTTTATATATTTGGTGATTATAATTAGAGCAGCACTAGAAGCATGTCACAATTAAACTGCCAAATCTCTATTATTTTCTTTTAGCATCTGTTAACAATAAAAGAACTTTTTTCTGAAGTTTCATTTTGTTTGGTCTATGGTTTCTTTGGAAGATGAGAATGCATCTCATTTATTTAATGTACAGCATAGAAGGGGCTAGGCTACTGGAATCTGGGAGTGTCTAAACTGCTAACCAATTCTAATTTCTTAATCAAGGGACAATATTTTAGATGAACTGACTTCTTGAGGTTTTCTCATCTTGAAGAACTAGATAGCATCAAAGTAATTTGTCCAAAGCTATGTTTGAAAGCTAAGAAATACAAATGACAATATCAAGGAAACCTATACTGAAGTCCTTTGGCTTTCATATACTTGGATGTTGAAAGAAGGATTCAAGATATATATATATAACTGATAAGAGAACCGACAAACCTTGTACAAAGATGCTGCTGATTCAGATTGCACTGTTTGAATGGGAAAATGCCCCAGTGATCTCAAGGCATCTAAAGCATCAATAATCGCTGCCACCCACAATGGGCAACAACGTCTGCACTGGAACTGGAACCACCATTACTACAACCAGCAGCAGCAACATTGCCATTCACCCAAGGGCAGAATTGGTTGTGATGGATGATTGGATCAAATTCTATAGCTTCTTCATAGTTGCTTTCCCCTTTTGGTGGGCCTGTTACATGATACATTTCCATTCAGAGGAAAAAAATGAGTAAGCATTTAAAATTTTCTAGAAATTATTATAAACTTGTAATTACTTATTCTACAAACTTTATTAGTAATAGCAACTAATGTACATTTCCCAAAATTCCTGACCATCAACCAGCAAAAATGCATTATCATGTTACATTTGGCCACCAAATATGCATGTGCTGACTACTTAAAGTAATAGATAGTTAAAAAAAATTAATATATCTGTATCTACATCTATGGCTATATATATCTATATACTAATAAATATATATTCACAATATATTTGGTAAGTAACTAGGTCATCCATGGATCTAATTGGTTGGATGCAGTCTAAAATGAGATTTCTGCAATGAATATAAGATCCATTTTTCCAAAAATGCAGTACAAGTGATATGTGATGTCTAAAAAACCCAGTTTAGTAGGATAATTTACCAATCCCATTCACAGCTGCATAATCCAACTCTAGGTCTTCAGAGTACTTTGTACGTGTTGCTTTCCCATCCCTCGTAACCTCTTTCTTGGAGGTTTCCTGACCGGAGTATACAATGGCATTGCAAGAAAGAGAAGGGTGGGAGTTCTCTTGAGGTAACTTGTGGCTTTGACCCATCTTCTCACCACTTTCAACAGACTCAGCCCTGGCAGACCATCAATTTTGAGCCACTATCTGCCCTGCCTACCGATCGAGATAACATCTCCTGACTATCACCACGACGATCCTCCCTGTTCATTTCCTCAGGGACAATCTCATCCATTAGCCCACGGTCTGGGGCAGATTCCCCTGTCTGACCCTGATTTTCAGCATCTTCTGTTCTTGGTTCCACATCACCAACAACACTACCTGCTCTATGGACAGAAATATCAGTTCCATGAATTTCAGCTTCATGACTGGCACACATTCCAACACTTCCTCCACTAATTCCAAAACTAAACCCATCCCTAGCTTGAGCAGTCACAATTTCTGCATTGAAAATTTCTTCACCATCATTAGTACTGCTGACCCCCATTTCTCCTGGAACTACTTCAGCAGCTGGTTGGAAACAAATGCTCTGCTGTGCTTGATTACTATAATTCATTTCAGATGTGTCATTCATATCCAGGTTACCGTATATGCTAGAAGAAGGGAACTGAACATCATCAACATCGCCAGGATAGTTTTCAGCCACTTCCATAGAATCTTCATTTGCACTGTGACAAATTGTATCCATTGCAATAACCAGATGATGCCGTGTTGGATCTAGCTGATGAAATTCAATAACTTGGTCGCTTCGGCAATAAAAATGGAGATCGCTATTGGCATCTGCATAAATTTCAAGGCAATGAATGGCTTGGGCCAGCACGGATGAGTCACCGATTATATGGTGAACGGTATGTGTCAAAAATATCTGGCAGTCACGAAACGCGTTTGAAGGATAGCTGAGTACTGCATCTACCATCTGTGACTTCATCACGATCAATGACAGTCCCTTCAATGCTATCAGCCTGCTGCATCCTTAAGTGAGCCTATCATCTGAGCTGGCACCTACTTCCAAGCTCGCTTACGAGAACTTGGGCCCCGGACTCATATGAAGCTGCACGATCACCAGCCTCACTACCAGAAGGCTGTCCTAATCATTAGATCCTTCCATGTCAGCATCATGTATATTTTCAGACATTGCTACCAATCCTACCCATCTGGTAAGGTAAGCCTCCAGCCATTGACAAGATTCAAGTAACATCTGAGTTTAGGGTAACTTTCCCTCATTAGTGGTAGCAACGCTTCATCCACGATCTTCAGTCTGTTCTTTCTCCATATTATCAGCTGCCAGCCCAGCCACTGACTCCACTGGCTGCACTTGCCCCGTGTATGCCATTTTTTGCTAGTATCAGGAATATCAATACTGTTAGGAGCAAAACGAGCAGGTCGAGGAACAGTAAGGAAATCCCATATTCTCACAGTAGCACCACATAGACTACAATCTAACAAAGGAACCCTAGATTCACATCTAGACTCCACAGCTAATATTTTACTCTTTCCAGTGTCTATTTTTGCTGAAGCAGAGACTGCATTCTTGCTTGGTCCAGGATCCTGTGAAAGATGAACTTGTGCTTGTGTAGGGCCAAAAGAACATCCATTTCTAGCTGATTGAGCAGAATGCTCTTCGCAGTCTTGAACATTTAGAAGCCATCTTGGCTCCCATCCACACAGGCTTATAAGCTTTTGGGCCTGCCAAAGAGAAAGATAAGAAGGAAATAATGAAAGTAGAAGACAAAATCATATAGCTGAATACATTCATTAAGACAATTACAAGCAGAACTAAGAGTGTCAAACTATCTTACCCGAGAATATAAACAGATTGCCCCATCTCGGGAGGCTTCAAGTTCTGGTATACTCTCAGATCAATCTGCCCCACCATAAGAATTCACAAGGAATTGGGATAAAGAGCGCTCAATCACCTTGAGCCACTGACCATCTGCCCCGTAGAAGCAGCTACAATAGGAGAGAGGTGAACTGCAAAGGCCATCATGTCCTTGTAACCACCAATCAGAGGCTGACTGAGGGCTGGAAATGTACCATTACTTTCTTGGGCAGCTTTTCCTCTCCATGGACAATTAACTTGTCTCAAGTAATCAGCTACTTCCCAAAGACTACTAAACTATCGCTTTATCAAGGAAAAACTTAAAACAATTTTAGCAACAGGAGGAAAGCTGAGACCATTAACATTGGAATATCAAATAGACTTGGCTATAACAATTTAAAAAGGGAATATACATCAACTCAAATTGCAACATGCATTGTTATATCACCCTTGAAGAGATTTGGGGAAAAAAATGCAAATGCTTCATATTTTGCATCAATGAATTACAAACAAGTGCATCTAGCCTGAATAAATAGAAAATTTCACCAACACAACATAAGTAAAAAAGTCACTTTAGGGAAAGGCCTGAGCTTTTATTGTAGCATCATGAACCTGTAGATGATTAAGGACCACCAGTGAAGGAATTCCCATTGGAAGATCAAAAACCAGGAATCCCAAACCACAAGATGACAGTGAACCACTGAACCTCGAAGATGATTAGCGTATTCCTTATCAACAACAAATTAAATGATGATTATCATTATTCCTTAAACATCTGATGCAATGAAAACCAACTGTATGAATCTTTCATCCCCTGAACTAATCAACAGCTCTCTATCACACAGCAGCCCACATAAAAAAGGAGACACTTTTGAAGGATCCAAAGTCCCTCAAAATCTCCTTACCTGGAAACCTGTCTCCTACTGCATGAATGGTTGGCAAAAGATTCAACCAAGAAACACTCTTTGGTCACTAAGTTTGCAACCATGAAATCTATGCAGTCACCTCTAACTCTGTACAATACAGCTACTCCACAAGGGAACCCACCATTTCCACATCCCAAAACTCAAGACCCCCAACCTGCTGGACTGACACCTACAATCTGCCTACATAGTTCTTGCATTAACTTCCAATCTGAATGTCTGCCATCATCTCCCCCCTTCAGTTTCAGTCTGACCCCTGTAACATGTCAATATTGCTCTTCAATTTACCATCATGTTTGCCACTATTTTATTTCTGCGTCTACCCTACCAACCTCCATTGCAAAACAACCCTAGCTTCAAGGTTCTGAATGCAGGCTTGAAATCAACTATAGAACTCAGAAGCATTAAGTAAGAGTGCAAAAATAAAAATTAAATAAATAATGATAAACATCTAAAAACACTTTTGATATAATAAAATCTCACCTTCAGCAGGTGTCCCAGATGGTAATGAGACAAAACTCAAGTATGCACCACATGATTCCTGCAATCTTATCAACATCAACATTTATCCAACCTCTTTGAGCACAAGCCAATGAGCTGGCAACCTGTGAGGAAATACAAGTGGTAGGTCAGATGCTTTTCAATTGTTTTAAAGCTTTAAATTAAAAGGAAACCAAGATTTTTTGGAGTAAGAGATTGCATTGATTTATTTCAATTTCAAGATTTCAACAACAGAATCCAGTATTTGACTTCAACAGTCAGATCATCCCCCCTTCAGCATTTTCGGCTCTAGAAAGGTGCACAAAGAGACACATTCTAGAAACAAAATCATAAGTTCATTCTTCCTAGAGACTGACAAGTTTCCAATCATCAAGAGTTCTGTTTCAACTCTTTGTTTAAATTTTCCTTTTCATAATTGCTTGTCAAGAGAATGGGCAGGATAAGGTGCAACCTTTTTTATGAATGTCTACAGTGATAAGTGAAATGTCAGTGCCACTTCAGATCAAATTTTCAATATAATTACATGTTTTGTCTGTGTTTTGAGAAAACCTATGATTAAAATACAAATGGAATTGAGAAGATGGTGTTTCCTCATGTAAGCTTGTGATTGTAATGTAGGGGTCTTATATGAAGAGTTCTGGTCTCTAGGGCTGCCAGTTTCAGAAATTACGATGTGAGGTCAATCTCTTTGCAAGTAAACTAGTATTCAGACTATCGTTAGATATATGATGACTCTGCATGCTTAAATGAATTTCGGAATGACGCTTACTGTTTTCCATGATTGTTCAAATGTAAATCATTGGCTTGCCAGGCCAGAGGTTGCCGTTGTCTTTAATCTATTTTCCAATGTACATCTAACATGCCAGCAATCTCTAATGATAAACCTCAGAGTTTCTCTCTCAAAAATATTTTTGAGTCATCAATTACTTTGTTAGGGCCACCTATCATTCTATATCGAGAATACAATTCCAACCATGAATGATGTTTTTTTTTTTTATCGGTAAAAAATTCATTAAAAGAAAAAGCAGAGGAGCTTAAAGGAGCTTAAAGGAGCCCCTAAGTATACAGGAAGTAAACAAAGGGGACCAAAGGCCTATACAAAAAAAGAGCAAGGTAAGCAAAAACTTACCGGCCCAAGAGACTAAACACTAAATATCAACGATAAATTTCCTGAACAAAAAATCCTGTTTCAAAACCATAACAGCCCAAGACCAAATGGACAAAACAAAGGAAGCTTTCAGTCTATGAGTAGAGATATTGGCATCCTCAAAAATTACTCTATTTCTCTCCCTCCATATTGCCCAAAAAAGGTGCAAAGGGGCAGCCAACCAGATTTTCCTTTCAGATTTCTTAACTAGGAGAGTTTTCCAGCCCAAGAGTAAGTCCCTAGCACAAAGAGGCCCCACTTGGCATCCACACAAGATAAAAGATGCCCCCACAGCTCCCATATTTTTGTGCAATGTATTAGTAGATGATGCACATCTTCTTCAGCCTTACCACAAAGAGGGCAGCGACTAGCAAGGGGGAAGCCCCTTCTCTTCAACTGATTCATGGTTAGCACTTTTTCCCACCAGACTTCCCAAGCAAAAAAGCTCATTTTTGAAGGGACATTAGAGTTCCAAAGCATCTTTGTAGGAGCAAAAGAGTTACTGTCTCCTTCTAAAATATCAAAATAAGATCTAACTGTGAACAGGCCACCTAAACTCCTTTTCCAAACCAGGTTGTCCTTCACAAGGGAAAGAATTCTCTTATTTTGAATAGTGCTGATATCCATCTCCCAATCATTAAAGTGCCTCATAAATCTTGGATTCCATCCTCCTTCCCCTAGAGTTTCCTAGACTTCAACCGACTTTGCTCCTTTTGAATCAGCCAAGGAGTACAACATTGGAAAAGTATTGCAAAGAGGGTTAGGGCCGCACCAAACATTCTCCCAAAATCTTACCCGACTTCCATCCCCAATAGAACTCATTGTTTAAGCACCCCAGCGTAGATAACTGCATATTTCCTTCTAGAGGCCTACCCCATAGCTTCCTCTAGGGACTTAGATGACCCATCCCCCTTCTTCAGTCCCGTACTTTATTCTGATGAACTCCCTCCATAAAGCATTATCCTCTACAACAAACCTCCAGTTCCATTTTCCTAAGAGGGCTTTGTTGAATTTAGGAAGGCCACGGATCTGACCCACCCTTATCTACTTCAGTGCTTGTGATCTTCCAATTGATCAAATGCATTTTTTTTTTCTAGGGCCCCCCCTCCCCAAAGGAAATCTCTTTGGATCTTTTCCAACCTCTGTTTTACACATTTCGGCATTCTAAAAAGGGACATTTGGTAAATCGGCATATTAGAAAGGAACTATGAATGACAGAATCTTCCTCCTTGGAAGATATATTGTCACTTCCAAAGGGCTAGCTTAACCTCTCAACCCCATACCACACCCTTTGGGAGTTGTGTTTTGCACCTAGAGGTAACCCTAAGTAGGTTGTTAGGAGAGAGCCAACTTCACAACCCAATTCTAAGGCTAGACAGTTCGGATTCTCCACTCGCCCCACTAGATAAATGGCACTTTTCCTTAGATTTATTTTCAGACCCGAGAGAGCTTCAAACCACATTAAAATCCAATTGAGATGAACCAAATTATCACTAGTGTCTTTGCAAAAGACTAGGGTGTCATCTGCAAAAAGAAAATGCATGATTTGGACATCCTCCTTCCTTCCTCTAATGCCAAACCAAGCAGCCCCTCCCAACTGCCTCGTCGGGTTGGGATGAAGTGCTTCCATCCCGAACAAAGAAAGGGAAGAGGATCCTTGTGTTTCAAACCCTTTGGAACTCTTGAAGAAATCTTCTAGGCTACCATTTACTATGACTAAGAAAGAAGCAGTAGTGACACACCACTTAATCCATTCAAGCCATTTCCCACCAAAGCCCATTTTCTGTAGAACTAGGAAGAGGAAATTCCAATTTATTGTCTCGTATGCCTTTTCAATATTCAACTTGCAAAGGATCCCCCTTTCCTTTCTCTTCAACAAGGAGTCCACTACCTCATTTGTGATTAAAGAGGCATCTAGAATTTGTCTCCTTGCCACGAATGCGTTTTGAGCTACATTAACCAGCATCGCCATCACCTTTTAATCGTTGAATGACACTTTTGCAGATGGTTGTAAATGTTGTTCACCCAGGCCCGAGATTAACCCTAAAGTCTCTAATGTCCTTAGCATATGCTTTCTTTGGCACTAGGACAATGAACGTGGTGTTAAGACTTCGCACTAAATTGGCTTTGTCTTGAAACTCCTTAAACAGGAACATCACTTCCTCCTTTACTATCTCCCAGTTGTGATGCCAAAAAGCCAATGTGAAACCGCCTAGGTCCGAAGCCTTGTCCCCATTTAACTCTGATAGCACGTAATTCACCTCTTCCTCTGACAAAGGCTCCTCCAATTATACTGCTTCAACCTCAGTAATTCTTGAGAATCTTAGGTTCATCGGGCTTGCTCTCCAATCCCCTGGGTCTTAAAGAAGAGATTTAAATGCTTCCAAAATTCCATGCCTTATCTTATTGTCTTCAATTAGCCACTTCCCATCAATCTTCATTCTGTTTATGTTGTTCCTCCTCCTGTGAGAGTTAGCCATTCGATGAAAGAAACCAGTGTTTCTATCCCCCTCCTTAAGCCATATTTCTCTAGACTTGTCTCCAAGAGGCTTCTTCCAGAATAGACCATCTTTTATAATCTGCCTCTGCTTGCACTCTAACTTCCTGCTCTTCGGTGGTTAAATTCGTGACGCCGATCTGGGCATCCCATAGTCCACTTTTTCCAAAGCTGCCTTTTTGTTGACTTCCACCTTACTAAACACTTCCTTGTTCCATATTCTAATCTTAGCTTTTAGAGCTTTGAGTTTTTCTAAGAGGATGAAGCTTTTTGACCCATTAAATCTCATACTCTACCACCAATCTTTGATTAAATCTTTAAAGCCCTCCTCCTTGATCCACATATTTTCAAATCTGAACGGCATTGGACCTCATGTGCATCACCTTCCAGGAAGATAGGGAAATGGTCCGAGATAGTCTTTGAAGTAAACTCTAAGTCGCTCCTCCAAAATGAGCATCCCCATCTTTTGAAGCTAGAAAACAATCAGCAGAACCTTCCTTTGATTGCCACCCAACCACCTCGCCCGTCATGGCACCCCGAAGAAAAAATCCTTCGATTACTGCATCATCGATCACACAGGACCAAATTCTCATGTCGCTCATTGATACGCTCACCTCTTTCTCTTGTGGGAAATCCTGTGTTAAAGTCTATCACATGCCAAAGGTCATCCCAGGCCTTTGTTATTTTGAGTCATCCCATAGTGAAACCCTGGTTCAACCATTTGTTGGGTCGTAGACGCCTATAAAGACCCATTGAAAACTATCTTCAAACGTTTTGAATCTACACGAAATAGAATCTTGTACGATTATGCCTATTAATTGCAAATTACGGAATCCCAACACCCTTATTCATCCCAGCTCATACGCATTATTTTCAGTCGAAAAATCTTCCCACCCCTAGACTTCGAATCATACCTCGAGAAATATCCTTCAGCTTTGTTTCTTGAAGGAAAACAACATCCACCCGTTGGGACTTTAAGAAGGCTTTTATTATTTTCCTCTTTTCAGGGTCATTGGCTCCCCTCACATTCCAAGAAAGGATTTTTAGACCCGTCAATAAACAATACTGAGCGAAACTCCTTCGTCCCCTCCCCAGGCCCCCTCCCTTTCTCTTTCTATCTATAACTGTCCATTCCAGTTTTTTCATTTCTCTCTCATACTTCGTGCTAGATTGCCCTCCTTTCTCTTTCCCCTTTCTCCTTCTCGTGTCCATCCTCTTCATCAAATCTAGAATCCCCCCTTCGAAACCTTCTATCAGAAGACCTATAAACTAGCTAAATTTCACTAAACACCCTTCTTCCCACCACTCTTCCTCCATGTACTATTCCCATGTCCTCGTGAACATTGGATGTCGTCGTTCAACTCTTAGTCTTGAAATTTTCCTCAATTGGCTCCTTGGCTTCATAGCATTCTTAGGCCCGGAGGATTCTCGGTGGGACTTTGTGGTAATAGAGGCTCCCAGCTGGGTGATGAGTCAGATTGGGATAATTCATGTGTCTCACCGGTGGGTGAGAGTGCTACCCACCTGGGTGGGGACACTATGATGTTTGCCTCCAGTGTTCCTTGCTTGCCTGGAAATTTCTTCCCTGACCTTCGGAGCTCCTACGAGTGTGGGGCTACTCCTTTTGAGATTGGAGACAACCTTCTCCTTTTAGCCCCTTGAAGAGCCCATCCCTTCTTTCAGCCCAATGCTAAAAGTTGGGCTTCTCCTCTGGCCAGAGCATTTTTGCGTTGAAACTAGCCCATTAAGAGCTTTCGTGTCACTTGAATCAACCCAAGCCACTTCATCATCTTTGGGCTTCTTCTACTTCGGGTTCAAAGTACGATCATCCAACTGGGTCAAGGGATCTAAGTCTAATGGGTCGATTCTACTCAAGTCCCCCCACTTTCCTGCCCCATTCAAATTACCCCTCCTTGATTGAGGCTGACCCCCTCCCAATTTCCAAAACTGAAGCGACAACAAGTATAAATCTCATACTACTTGCTCCCCCTGTACTTCCTACCATGTTGCCATCATCCCTCTGATCATCATCATGACTAGCTCTTCCCGAGTACCACTCGCTTGCGGCCATGCGTGATTTTCCATCTTCTTCTTCCTTTGGAGGGGACCCCTCATCCTTCTATAAAAACTTCCTAGGAAACACCCTCGAGACCCTTGGTTGTAGCTCCCACCATATTTTGAGAGAATAACCCCTCACCCCCGCCAGAATATGGACTAGATTTGGACATAGCTCCTTCTCCCTCACAGGAATCCTAGTGATGCAATTCGGGTTAAAGCGGTGTCCTCGTCACTACCTCTGAAACCTCCACATTCATCTCCAATCATTTTCAACACCCCTTAAGACCATAGATGCACTGGCAGTCCAACTACTCTTATCCAAGTCTCCTTATTTGATTTTGTTTCCATTGTGCACCCCACCAGAAGACTCCACCTCTCAAGCTTCAAGAGCATTCCCCTTAAACTCCTCTGTCCAATTTCTAGCACTCGCTCCACCTCCTCCGGGATTTCAAATTTGAATAATATCAAACTTTCCCCCAAAGAAGCCACCTTTAAGCCTCCCCTTAACCTCCAAGCGCCTAAAGCCCAATCCATTACCTCCTTCGCTTTCGGAGGTGGGTTTGGAGCAGAAACCCAGCTTCCACGAGAAGCATTTTTAGTACCCTGCTTCCCTCCTGCGGCTTTCTTAGTGTGCTTTGCCTCTACCGAATCTCCTTCATTAGACTCCTTGTTTTCTCTTGGTTTGCTTGCACCGGCATACGGAGTCTGCAGGCTCCACTCACTCCTAGTTGTGTGACCTGGCACTCTCATGTCGTTCCATCATGCCTTAGGGTTCTCGGCTCCTGTGGCTTCTCGCGATAGGCTCCACCCTGTGAGGCCTTGCGCCCGGGAAAAGTGCGGTGTCTCTTGCGGTCCCACTTCTCTCACGAAGCGGGATGAAATCTTCTGCTCTATTTTTTCGAACATTCTAACTTTGAAAACCCTTTCTTTCTCCCTCCAGTCTGAAGACTAGCCCTCTAGACTCTTTTCCCTGCAACAGCAAGTTACTCCTCATAATAGGGACCTGACCCTAGCTCCCTAAGGTGAATCCAAGAGACCAAGCCTTTTGATCTCTCAACAATGAATCTTTTTGCTTTGCTCACCTTCCAGTGAAATTTTGAACGATTTTTCTTCAATCGTGAACCACTTCTTACTCCCATTCATTGATGCTTTTTTAGGTTCAAGATCCAAGGCCATAGCTCTTTAGATGAGAGTTCCAGACGTTGGAATGACCCATTCTTCTGAATTCTTCTTCCCTTCGTTGCTCAAACCTCAAAAACCCTAATGTTGGTTTGATGTTCTATTTTCTAATTGGCTTTGGCACTTAAAAAGGAGACTAGTAGTTTTAAGATATATCACTACGAGATTTACAACTATAAGAACAAGCTTTGAGTGCAAACCCCATGGTGAGGTGCACAAATAGGCTGATATCGATTATTCGACAATGTTGAGCATAGAAGAGCAGATGGTGACTACTGTGTCCTTCAGGGGGCAAACATACATAATTGTCACATGTTCTGCTCGAGTTCATGAGAGATGGATTAAGAAAAGCATGGAGATAGAGATGATGTAGCTTTGGTTCCCTAATCTAAAAACTATACACTAATATGGATACGTTATTATGATAGGAATCAATCTTGAGAAATATGAAACGAAGAAACAAATTTACTTTTCACGATTCGAGACTAATTTGAACATCAGTGAGCATGAGAGCTCAATCATTCAATTGATTAGGTGTTTTCTTCTCCCATCTTTCTTAGTTGGCTTCACGGTCATAATAGGGATATTCGAAGAAATACAATCAAACTAACATACTTTAGGAAAGGATGAGAACCCAGCAAATACTCTTCATCGATTAAGCATTTGTTTATTTCCAATCTACCCCTGAAGGATGTAATCTTAGTTCTTGGAAAGGTTTTGGACATCATGCATAGGTGGAAACTAAATCGTGGACGAGGTTAGGTATGACAACATTGGTCAACAATTAAATGCATTGATTTAAACAAATCAGGTCCAAACCTTGGGCTTCCGAAACCAATTTGAAACTAAAGGGTGTAGCGCCTTAGTAAATCCCCTCTTTCCCAGGGCCTGCATGAAGCTGGTGATGACCCAAGAGCAGAACCACCAGCACTTGTGTAAGGAAGTCCGAGGCTGTAACTGAACCAATGCAAGATAAAGCAGCTTTGGAACCATGACCATGACTGGACTGTCTATGCTTCCAACATGAGTCGGGACAGCAGGTGAAGAGGCCCCTGCAGAACTGTTGAGAGGACAACAGACATAAAGCATAATCAGTATAATATATATAAAGCAAAATTAGCTTAGAAGTTCCAAAATGCAGAATCAATTTAGCAGATGAAAGAGAAGGAAAATCATTGCCACCATCCTTAGCATCCATAGTATTTAATAAAAGGTCTAAAAGTAAAAAACGTATACCTGCTTGCTTCACTAAATTTTAATTTTTTGATAAGCAAATGATTTGACAGAAGAAGAGGCCCAACAAGGCGGTGCCCACACATACCAAAAGTATACAAACAGCACCCAGAGGAGATCAACAAACCAATGCTAAAAACTTACTAGGACTCCAAGTAATCAAAAGGAATCCACAAGACATACAACCCACATCCAAGAATAACTCCTTTATGATCTTGAATGACTGCACCAAGTCTTCCAAAATCTCACGACTTTGATATATAGTCAAATTAAACAAAAGTGCCTGCAAATATAATAATAACCTTATAGAACAAGTCGATTTATAGCTGGCATTGTGCTTTCCAGGACCAACCAAGTTTATATAACAAGAAATGACTTTAGAAATATTTCACCAAATCTCTTTGCATCAAAAGGGTACAGTTGTGTCTAAACATCGGTATCAAGTGTCACTAAACATAAGTACAATTCCCTCTACTTGTTTACCACCAGCACAAATATTTCCAGATTCTGATATCCATAGACTGCACTCATATATTAGGCCCATTTTACTTCCACTAATTTCCAACGTTGAATGGGGACCACAGCATACATGCACAAAGCATAGCATGCATCACATGAGAACAAGTTTGGCTTGGTGCATACTCCACCAACATACCCAGCCACAAATCATTCATAATCATTCCTCCTTTCCTAAATTTCTAACTATGCCCATTCTTACTCTCTATTTACCATCAGTCTATTGTATCTCTTGGACAGAGAGGATGCATCTTCGAGGTATGGAACTCTTGGACATTGGTATAAACATGGAAATGCCAATGGCCCCGACTGAGCCAACAATGACATCAATCCCATGGTGGTTTCTGATATCTCATATTCCAAGAAAGCCCAATACTCAAATATTCAATTTCTTGTTTTCCTAAGCTTTACTCTGGAAACAAGCTGAACAGGCAAAAACAGATTCATCCACTAAAACACACACACATAACTCATAGAATCTAAAGAGGAGCAGTCTCAGTAGCCAAAGGCTCAAAATCCCAAAATATAACATTAGTTCACACTCGAATATCACAGATCAATTAAAGACATGCACATCAAAACCTAATTGGACAGAGTCATTCCAAATTCCAGGGATCAATACCTATCAGACTCTGGGAATTTTAGGCAGATCCCCCTTGAGAAAAATTCTAAGATTCAACACCAATTTCTGCCCTTCAAATTTTCCCAGTGACCAAACAGAACCCAACAGTCAAAAAAATTAGTAACTGAACAAAGAAATAGGACTAAAGAAAACAATTTCAGTAGACAATCACCCAAAACCCCAACACAAAGCAGCAAATTCACACTCACATATCACTAATCAGCCAAAAAGCATGTAGATCTAAACCCTGATTTGTTCTCTGAATCCAGAGAACAGAGCACATCAGACTCTGGATTTCAAATCTAAGAATAAGGTGGGAAAAGATGTGGTATGATACCTAGCAGCTGGAGAGGGATCAATAGCACCCCCATTGCTCATTACTTCCTCCCTCATTCTGTTTCTTCCCAATTTGAACTCCAGAGCAAATAAAGCGAATGAGAATAATCTAGGTTCCATAAGCCCACCTATTTATATGCAGGATGATGAGTGTGTAAAGTGGGCCGAAGTTTCAGAATTCACTTTTACCAAATGCAACATGGTTAGTGACCTGTGAATCAGGTTGGATCTTCTTTAAGTTCATTTTATTTACAAAAAAATCTGCTACTTTACATTTTTACCACTTCTTTTACCATAGATAGTAGATGGCGACTGAATAAGAACAAAAAACTCATATCTATTTTATTACCTTGTTTTTTCTAAATCTAATAGCCTCTTTACCATAATAACGGGTGATAAGTGATGTAGTTAACAAAATGAGGAAGAAACTGACACTTCTCAACCATATTAGAGTCTAGAGAACCTTAGCGAACTAATTGTCTAAAAAATTCATGACTTTTTAACAATACTTTTTTTATAGTTTCATTTGCTTTTTAATATGCCGTTCTACTAGCAAGCTTTTCCCACATCATAACTAAAATTTTAAGATCAATTTTTATACTAAAACTCGAGGCTTCTCGAAATTGTACAAAACTTCTAATAAATATCAAGAGAGACTTAATAATTAAAGCTCTAAATATATAATAAAATTTGTTTCCTAGATCAAATAGATTAAATATTAATTAATTTAGATGAAAATGAGCAATTTGATAATGCACAAAGGATATGGTAGAAACCAATATGCCAGCATTTATAATTGAGTAGTTCTGATTTTTAAAGGTAACCATGCGATGGGCTCTCAATTGGCTTTTTGCATATGATACATTTTGAATCATTTCCCTTTTTTTTTTCTTTTTTTCTTATTTTGATGAGTAAAATAAAGTATATCAGAAAAAGATACATTTTGAACCATTTTCCTTATTATATACAAAAAATATTTTATTAGGAAAACGCCTAACAAAAAGGGAGGTATACCCCTCATACATTGAGGATATAAACAGCACTAACAAGCAGGCAAAACAACACACACAAGCCCCCAATCAGTCTGCCAAGTCAAACAAAGACAAGGGGTTGCATCTATATCATATACAAAGGGCCTGGAGGGATACAAAGGGTGCAGACAATTTGAACTGCTGTTTGATGTATAATACTAGATCTTTTTTTTTATTTTCCCAAAAAAGAAGTTTTACTAATTCCACACAACTTCTTTGAGTCATCCATAGTGTTTATTAAAATAAATACACACTAATTTTCAGGGCTCCAACTTTTCACTGGTGGTGCTCGAGAATTCACATCTTTCCAAAAGACAGAAAGGAAAATCCCAGACAGAACCCCATAATTTTCCCTTCCTTCTCTAATCCGGCACAAACGTGCAATTTCTTTGTCAATCAGTACTTTCCCTGGATTATCTGAGCAGCTGAATTAGTAAATACAAGTGAAGCTAGTTATTGATGATGTTTAATGAATCATCAATCATGGAGCTTCTACCTTTGAGACCAAGCTCAAGTGGTAAAGGATTAGGGATGGTTTGTCAGTTGGTCAAGGTTCAAGTCTCAATGAGGCCAAAAATTTACCTAAAAAAAAAGATCATTGAGCTTTTATTTATTGATAGTTCATTTCTGAGGGCATCAGCCTCCATGACTCATTAAGCTTTGCTTTTTCATGTACTTCCTTTTTTCCTCCTTTCAGAGAATTGATCAGATAATTAGAATGAAAGGTATGATATCTTTCAGAATCTTTATAATACTATGCCTGCATGGCTCCATAAGAATGAAAAGCTGAACGTACTAAATAATTTCCACTCCATTATATGCAAGGAGCTAAAGATCCTCCAAATTGATAGCTCAGCATAGTATCAAAGATTAAAAAGGCAATATTTAAGGGTGAAGCTATGTCAAACTCCAAACAAACTCTTTCCTTTAGATGCCTGCGAATGACAGCAGCAGATTCACCCTCCACCCAAAGAGTGGAAAGGCATACAACTTTGGCCTTCTTCAAGCCTCCTACAAGATCTAGTACCTCTACCTCACTGGCCAAAACCACCAAGATATCTGAATACATTTTTTTTCCTGATAGACAAGAGAGAATAAACAGCACCTAAAGAAAAGGTGCAATGTAGAAGAGTGTTTAATGAAGCATCTATCCAAGCCAAATATAATCAAAAAGAAGCAATAGGCACCATCAAGCAAAAAAGAAGAGACTAAAAACAACCTCCTCCATTTAGGTTCAGAGCTTAAAACATCTATAAAACCTACCATGACACACAATCTCCAAATATTCCTCCAATACTTAAATGTCCTGTGTTTCAAACATCACTCAAAAGTTAGAAATTTTAGAGCGTGTCAGGGGACCGGGGTGGTTTCTGTGTGGGTTGTATCTCCTCAAGTGACCTCTTGGGACTGAAAACATTTTTCTTTTTATGATAGACCATTTGGGACTACAAACTTTCAGACACTCCTTATTCATTTTCTATTATTGTTAGCCAAAACCATAAGATTTAAAGTGAATTAATAAAAATAAGGAGAATTAGATTCATTATCTGAAGCACTCATAGGATCCAGACTCCATAATTAGGGGCACTAAAAATACAATACTTAGAAAATCTATTTCTGATAGGCAAACAAGAATGCATACATAGTGCACAAAAATCGTACATGTGAGAGAACAAAAACAAATAACCTACAATTGCACCACCAAACTAATCCCTCGAGCACATAATTGAACAGTTATCAATCAGAAGTACAATCACCAGTCCACCCTTTTGACCAGCAGCACTTATATTTCCAAAATCCAATGTCACAGATATGTCCATTTTAGTTTCACTGATTTGCAAGGTGGCATGGGGCTGCAGTGTGCATACAAATGGCATGAGTATACATGAAATAAGTATTAATTCAGTGCATCCCTCAACCAGTTGGCCTCCCAGTTTACTTAAGCTCCCATAATCAGCAGCTCCAGCTCTGACCACTCTTATACAACACCCAATCCTTCTCAGTTCATTGATCCAAAGTTCCAAGCAAACAATTATCATCTACCACTCCTTCCTGCTTCACCGTTGGACCTCAGAATGCATTGTAGAGTGAAACCATTGGAAATTAGCCAGCACAAAATTCCAATATAGCCCCAACTGAGCCAAAACCGTGACATCAGGCTCAGCCCAGCAAAGGAGTCTGATCCCTCAGCTCCCAAACAAGAAAATTCCTAAAATTTAAACTCCCAATTTCTCGTTTTCCAATATATTCTCGGCAACAAAACAAATTCAGCAAGTGAACAAATAAACAAAACGCGAACGAAACGATAATAGCCCAAAAACAGCCAAAAACCTAACAGAAATACGAATTCACACTCTCGAAACGTGTAAGAATAGAAAGGGAAGTAAATCCGAAAACCCTAATTTGAGAGGATGAATTGAATTGATAGAAGCAACAGTAGATAAGGAAGTCAGAGTCGGAATCGAAAGAGAGAGAAGAGTGATGTGAGAAACCTGGCAGCAGGAGTGGGATCAATGGTGCCGCCGGAGCTGATAACTTCCTCCCTCATTGTTCTCCACCCCAATTTGCAGACCAACGAGAACGAGAAAATATACGGAGTGTTTAGGAGAGCTTTGAGCTTGGTGCCCGCGTTTTATATGGAGCCACCCAAAAACTTTTCACTTAGCCTTTCTTCATAAACGGGTCGGGGTCCTTTCAGCCCAGTTCAAATTTCGCACTCACCCGCTCACTTTCGTCCCAAACCTGTGCCGAACTGAAAATTTGTGCGAATCCGTGTGGCCCGTACCCGCACGTGTATAAATCAATTACAGTTATTTATAGGAGTTTTAGGCGGAAATAATTTTAAAAAAAATATTAAATTAGTTTGAAAATCAAACTAATTGCTAAAATAATACGTAATACCGTTCTCCATAACAGCGGTAATTGAAAATATAAAATTTAGACTTAAAGTATCAATGGATTTGTTATGAATGACGATAATTAGAAACTATCGAAATGTGGTTAATAAACTAAATCATAAACTTATTATATTAAAAATGTTAAAAGTCGTTGTCATGGATAGTGATATTTAACAATTTATGACTTCAAAGATAATGGTATTACGCATTACTTTCGTCTTTAATTCGATTTCCAAACTAATTTAATAATTTTTTTTTTCAAAAATTTTTTTTCCATCTAAAACTCTATTTATAGAGACTTTTAAATAAACAAATAAAAATATAGCTTTCGAATTTTCAAACTCTTATCAACTTGATCTCATCTTGTATAATTTAAGTTTAATATGAATGTCGTGTTTATATATATACAAGCTAATGCTACTTTTTTTTCTCAATAACTTCATGCGTCCAAGCCGACTTACACACATAACAAGCCACGACCCAAGGCTACTTTAAATAGTATCATTTTATTCATTAAGTTTTTTTCTTCAGCATATAATGTTTTTTTTTTCTCATTCTTTTATCTGTATATCATTGTTGGACTTAGGCCAAAATCTACGTCGATTAGGAATGAGAAGGATTATAAGTTTATAAGTATGAATGATATCCGATTCATATAGGGCCTTTTGAGGAAAAGCACAAGCAAAATAAATGATAGCTTAGGCCAAAGTGAATGATATCGTATAAATACGAGATAGGAAATGGTCCATAAAGATTACAACAAGTGGTATCAAACCGAGTCTTAGCTTCACACGTAGGAGGATGTTAAACAAAATAGTGTGTGGTGAAGCGTGAGCCGCGACATGTGGTGCTCATGGCGTGTGTCGAAAGCGATGAAGCAGAAAAATCCTAATTTGATGGAAGCCTCGGTGAAACTTTGTTCGAGAGAGGATTGTGGAATTGTACGCTCAAAGTCACCATGATAATACCCGCTGTCGGTTATGAATGAAAACTTATGAGTATATAAGCGTAAGATGTTGTCCATTGATATAAAGTCATTTAGGAAACTTAAACCATACTAGGGCTTAGGCCCCAAGATAGACGATATCATACTAACATGTGGATAAAGAATGGTCCATGAGGTTTCCCGACCATCGTATTTGGTATTATTATTCAATGGTTTAAGTTTAAGTATAATATTAGAGTTTAGTGATCTAAATTATCTTTGGTCTAATCCAAAAAGGTGGTGTTATGACAAATGTGATAGAATTTTAATTATTATTTTTTTATATCTATACATTTAGTATATAATGTTGTAGTAATCTATTTTTATAAGGATTCAAACTTGGATATGCTATATCCCTTTCTCAACCTTTACCATTTGAGTCATGTCTTTAAGACAAACTTTTTTGTGATTTATGATCATAGCAAATGGATTGAGCCTCATATGTCGCACAAAGCACATTGAGTTCATATAATACATAATTTAAAGTTCTAAGTTAATCTACATATATTCTTAAGCGAATGTTATTGTCACTTGTTTGGTTGAAAAAATAAGATAAAGGACAAATGTTATTAACGTGAGTAATATGTTCCACATTAACCTGCTATCTTCATAGTGACTCCCGAATCTCGAAATTAGTTACCGGCAGTTAATCCATGGAAAGATTTGTGGATTTGTGGATGTCGGGTAACGGGCCTGCCACACCATTAGTCCACTTTGGGACCCAAGATTTAATGAAAATCGGGTAGAGTCTCCTTTGTATAGGGAGCATTCCAAAATGCAACATGTGCAAATGACAACATGACCCAATATTATCTGGCAATATCATTGGGTCCTTTCTGATAAAAATGGCCACTTAGGGCCCATTTATTCATACTCAAACGTATAAGCACATGACTATAAAACCATAGTCCATAAGATTTTAAATTACATCACTCTTATACAAAATATGTATCAAAATTAAGCATTCTAATACATGTTTTGTAAAATATAAATCAATGTGTCCAGACACTGCTTACCCGATATCGGCCTGCAGTGAGCATCGATCTCACGCACGTTCCATGTACTACAAGGGGTCCCACGACTGGAGCCAGGCAATGCCCATGAGTGAAATCCTACAAGGGCTACTCCCCACTTAAGTGCACATGCAATGGTCTTGCAACAAATAAACACTCCTTTCCAGAAGTTGTCATCCTAAAATGGAAACCTACATGTCATGAATGAGATGCGACTCAACATGTCCCATGTACCCAGCCCTTACCGACCCCCCTCTTAAACCTGAGTCCCAACCCAGAGCACCACCGCATGCCCATACTTGAGTGAAACTCACCATTATTTCAACCAATGGTCCTTTATCAAAACAAAAGCTTTTGTTTATAAATCAAAAACATTAGACACTCTCAGTAAGCTTTAAAACAAAAAGCATTGGGCCGATCTCAGATAAACAACTTTATTCAAAACATTGAATTTGTCTCCAGATAAACGACT
The DNA here is from genome assembly GCA_016808115.1 of Tetrastigma voinierianum. Taxonomy (NCBI): domain Eukaryota; kingdom Viridiplantae; phylum Streptophyta; class Magnoliopsida; order Vitales; family Vitaceae; genus Tetrastigma; species Tetrastigma voinierianum. Next base: position 81,332 of record JAEQBH010005673.1, read on the forward strand.
TTATTCAAAAAAGCATTGGATAGTCTCTTATAAGCAGCTTTATTCAAAGTCATTCTCGATAACAACTTTGACAAAAGCATTGGGCCGGAGTCTCAGATAAAGCGCTTTAATGTCAAGCATTAGACGATCTTAATAGCTTGACTCTTTAGGACATTGTCCCTAGGCCAGAACTGCACCATCAACACCATACACAATGTTGATTTACATCCATGAAGACCGTGGAGCTCTATTGGAGCGTCGTCGATATCGAGTCCACCACGGATTCACAGAATGGTGAAAGACATGACCATACGCCCGCCCGTTTTCTGCGATGTCTCGTGCATATGAAATGCAATGCAAATGTGTCATTGACTATTAATACCATGCTACATGTATAATGAGTGCTATATGCACATATACTCATGCATATTAACCCATGCATCAATTGGACATTTATATCACTGAACACATAAATTCCAATTTAAATCATACACAATTCACATACTGCTGTATACATACATTTGACATACAAGTCATCACCAATCGGATAATGACTTTATTCTCTAGGTCTAATTGTAACACCATGTCCACAAATAACTTACAACTAAGTCATGCATTGGCCTCAATCATACGCAAACTCATGCATTTCCCTAAGCCTTATGGATAATTATATCAACATGCATATAATTACCAAACAACATACACCAATTTCAATGTATTAGACCGCACATATCATCACAACCAAGCAATTTGCACACTTGGTGCTACAATCAAATTTTTGAAAAATATGTGGGCATCAAATGCCATTCACAGGCTTATGACCAGATTCTAGACTCAAGGAGCTTTTCATAGAGTCAAGAACACCAAATTTGGAGTCAAAACGAAGGAGTTATGCAAGTTGCAAACCATGAAGAAAATCAGCAACATTGCAACACCTGTAGCTGTAGAGGCCATTGTATTTCGTTATTTTCGGACCTAACATGAGCTCAAATTGCATTAAGCTATACATAGATGGATTCTAGACTCAAATATCTTACCGTAGAGTCTAAGAACGTGCGAATCGGAGTTTGGACGAAAAAGTTATGGCCGTCCAAAGTTGGAGGTTTCACATAAACAGTGACCTACGCAGCAGATTCTTTTTTTCTTCCTTTTGGTGCTCGAGAGCACCATCTAAACAGCCCCTAGGGCTCAAACAAGACCAAAACGACTCCTAGATGGAAAATAAACCCGAGTAGGAAAGTTCCCTACTTCTTGGAGCGAAGATGAAGCTTTTCAAAAACTTGGAAGCTCGAAACCCATGGCCTCCCGAACTTTCGGCTCATATCTCCAACAAAAACTCCTGATTTTGGTGCCAACGCGTTGCCCTCGACGAGTACTCCGACTTTAAGTCTTGGCTCAACCCGAGATGACCACTTGAGCTCCGTAGATCTTAGAGAGAAGGTGGATCCTCTCTCTCCTCTCTCCTCTCTCCTTCTTCTCTCTCTCTGCCGATTCCTGCCAAAAATGGCCCTTTTTCTCCTTTTTGTTCTAACTTCATTTAAGTTACTTGTGTGGCCCACGTCGCACCATGTGTCCACTCTGGTCCCGGGTTCATTTTTGTCCCTGAAATGATTCATTTCTTTTTAGTTCAATTTATTTTAAATGAACTTAGCTCAAGTCATTTCCTGACTTCCGAGATTTTCGTAAAAATCTCGTCTCTAAAAGTCATTGGTGACTAACCCAGAAAATCATAAAAAAATTCCGACTATCTCAAAATTTGACGAAACTTTTATATGTCACTAAATTTCGCGAGACGAATCCAACGGCGTAGTCCATTTCGTCATCCAAGATCTAGAGAATTTTCTAGGCTTCCCTAAGCCATTCCAGCGATTTTACTATTCTTGCCATTTTTCAGAAAATTTTAAATTTTCCCGGGTTTTACATGCATGGTTGATGGTATTGAAAGTTGCATATACGACATCCTAAACATGTTTCTAATATGGAAACATGAAAAGAAATAGAATCTTACATACCTCAAGCCATTGATTTTCTAAAAGCCTGAAACTGGATCACAAAGAACCAACTCGTATAACCTTTTTGCTTTCCCTTACTTTACTCTCTCGAATGGATGGAATTCTCAAAGAATGAATGAAGTGTTTGATGTGATAGAGCAGTAAGAGAGGACCCCTTTATATAGTAGTTCTTCCACCAAGAACTACAATTGTATTGCTTTTGAAAGGTTACCACTTTAAACTTTCAAATTTCAAAGTTTCAAAAGTTGAAACTTTTCAAAGATTGCACCATTTGAATCTTATAAAACCTTACATTCTCCCACTTGGTGTAATCATAAATAAAACCTTTAGTGAACAAATACATGAATCATAGAGATAAGTCATCGATAATGAGTATTATCAACTATGTATCACAATGCATTTGATTCTTAATTACTTAATGTGGTAACAAAATGCTTATGTTTATTAAGGTCGAATGAAATATCTTCTGAGAAATGAATTAAATTGCACATGAAAATGAGAAAACTCTTGTATGTATAAGAATTTAATGCACTAAATGTATATATACAATTATAAGAACAATCCCATTCTTGTCTACATGATCCTCGAATTTCATGGATGGCATGTCTTTAGTCAAAGGATCGACTATCATCAACTCAGTACTAATATGCTCAATGACCACTTGTTTTTCCTTAACATGTTCTCTGATGGCTAAGCATTTGATGTCGATGTGCTTGCTTCGACTCCCACTCTTGTTATTCTTAGCTAAGAACATTGTAGCTGAGTTGTCACAAAAAATCCTCAATGGCCTAGAAATAGAATCCATAACTCTAAGCCTATAAATAAAACTCTTAAGCCATACACCTTGTGAGTAGCCTGAAGAGGCGAATTCGGCTTCCATGATGAAGTGGCAATCAAATTTGTTTGACACTTCTCCAAGAAACAGCTCCAGGCCATGATGAAAATGTACGCAGATGTTGATTTACGAGAATCAACACAGCCAGCAAAGTCTGCATCAAAATAGCCAACCAAATCCAAGTTGTCCGTCTGTCTATACATAATCATATAATCTTTAGTTCCTCGTAGATACCTCATGACTTTATTTGTAGCTCTCTAATGGACCATACCTGGATTACTTTGATATCGCCTAACATCAGTTGCATATGCAATATCAAGTCTTATGCAAACTGAGCATACATAGAACACTTATTGTTGAAAGCATATGGAATATTCTTAATGGATTCCTTTTCTAAATCATTTTTTTGGGAATTGATTTAGACTTAACTTATCACCCTTCTTATGGGAGCAACACTTGGTGAACAATCCTTCATTCAAATCTCTCAAACTTTGTTAATATAGGTTTCTGTGATAGACCTAAAATGCAGTGAGATACATCTCTATGGATCTTAATGCCAATGACATAAGATGTCTCACCCATATCTTTCATATCAAAGTTTTTGGAGAGGAATTGTTTCACTCCATGCATCGTTCCCTTATCATTGGTTGCAAGTAAAATGTCATCCACGTATAAAACAAGGAAACAAGTTTTACTCTGACCTTCTGGTATATACATTGATCCATGGGGTTTTCAACGAAACCAAATGAAGTAATTACTCCATGGAATTTGTAATACCATTGACGGGAGGCTTGTTTCAAACTGTATATGGATTTCTTAAGCTTGCAAACAAAATGCTCACCTTCCCTAGAAGAGAAACCTTAAGGTTGTTTCATGTATACCTCATCTTCTAGATCACTTAGATTAAGCCGTTTCACATCATTTGTTGCAACAGAATTAATGTGCAACTAATGCTAAAATATCACGAAGAGAATCTTTCTTGGATACGGGAGAAAAGGTCTCCTTATGTCGATTCCTTCTTTTGAGTGAATCCTTAGCGATGAGTCTCGCCTTATATCTTTGAATATTTGCCTAATGAGTCTCTTTTGGTCTTATAGACCCATTTACGATCAATGGCCTTACGCCTGGCCCAGACGACTCTGAGTCCCGAACCGTTGCTTTTCATGGAATCTAACTCATCCTCCATAGCATTATACCATAGATAAGACTCTTTACAACTTAAGGCTTATGAAAATGTTTCAGGATCATTTTCGGCTCCAATATCAGTTTCTTGTAAATACACTATGTAGTCACTAGGAATCGCCAACTTCCTTTTACGAGTAGATCGTCTTAATGTTGGACTATCTTCTCCTTAAGGAGCTTGTGGTTCAACTGTGTGTTCAAGATTATGTGGTAATTCTTGAACTTGTTGATCCTTTGGAAGGTTCTCAGCTACTTGTGGAACTTCAATGATTGGTTGTTCAACACTAATTGGAACTTGAGGAGTGTTATGAACTATAACCAATCTATCATATGACGTGGAAGGTTGAGTTTCTATATGATCGTGAATAGGAATTAAATCCTGAATCGATCCCTCCCACTGATCATGTCATTTTTAAGAAACTTCGTGTTCCTTGATTCCACAATCCTAGTCGAATGAGATGGACAGTAAAACCTATAACCCTTAGACGTTTTAGCTTAGCCAATAAAGAAACCACTAAGTCTCCTTGGGTCCAATTTCTTCTCATGTGGATTATATATTTGCACCTCAGATGGACAACCCCAAATGCGCATATGTCGCAAACTAGGTTTCCAATTTTTCCATAATTCAAAAGTTGTCTTTGGGACAATCGTCGTTGGAACACAGTTTAATATATACACTGCCGTCTTAAGTGCATCAGTCCACAAAAATTTACGAAGATTGGAGTTGCTAAGCATACTCCGCTCCATATCCCACCTGGTCAATTCTTCTCACTGCAACACCATTTTGGTCGAGAGGGCAGGCATAGTGTGTTGAGCAACTATCCCATGCTCTTGAAGAAACTTTCTTGAAAGGACCGGTGCTTGTCCATTCTCGGTCTTGCCTACCATAGTATTCACCACCTCTATCAATCTCGCTATTTGTATTTGCTTCGCATTGGTTCTCAACTTCAACCTTAAAAAAAAAAAAAAAAGACTTTGAAGGCATCGATACTTCATATACTTGTTATGAAGCAAGTACACATACATATATCGTGAGTAATCATCAATGAAAGTGATGAAATATTTTTTACCAAGCATATCCATATCTGGATAGCATATGTCGGTATTTATGATTTCTAATATGTTTGAACTCCTATTGGCATTCTTCTTAGACTTGTTTGTCTGCTTTCCCTTAATGCAGTCCACATAAGTCTCGAGATCAGTATAATCTAAAGTACTAAGTACTCTATCTTTTACTAATCTTTTAATTCTATGTATTGAGATGTGACCTAATCTCCAATGTCATAACATAGAAGAATCCTCATTAATATTACACCTCTTAGTACCAATATGAACATGCAAAGAATTATTAGTTGCTTCATTCTGTAAAGAAATTCTATATAGACCATATGCTAAAATACTTGTTCCAATATGATTTGATTCATAAAATAAGTTAAATACATTGTCTCGAAAGTAAAAACACCTAATTGAACAAGTGCAGAAACATAAATCAAGTTTCTTGAAGCAGTACATAAATGTCATTTCAAAACTAAAACAAAGACATTGCTTAGTGTTAGCGTGCATGTTCCGATAGCCTCCACATGTGAGCCCATCTTGTTGCCTGATAAGATGCTTAGCTCACTTCCCACTGGCTTTCTTAAGTTTTGCATACCCTGCAAAGAGTTAGCAATATGGATTGTAGAACCAGAATCAATTCACCAGGTGTTAATATTAACATTAACCATATTAGATTCATAACAAACAAAGAATGATAGATTACCTTTCTTCTTAAGCCACTTCTTGAATTTAGGACAACCTTTCTTCACGTGTCCCTTCCTTTTGTAGAAGAAACACTTATTTTCCTTCTTGATATCAACCTAAGGTAGTATTCTACCTTTCCCCTTCTGATTTGATTTAGAAGTGTAAGTCTGAGATGTGTCATTCCTTTTGTTCTTCCCAAAAGTTGTAGCCAACATCGCACTTTCACCCAATTCCATCACGAGCTTCTCTTCTTCTTGAACACACATGGTCATTAATTCATTGATTGGCCATTTGTCCTTATATTATATGAGATCGCCAAAGGCCGTATTGATGAGGAAGAGTGTTTAGAATAAAGTGCACTAGGAAGGACTCCGACATATCTATCTCGAGTTTCTTAAGTTGAGCCATGATGTCCCTCATTTGCATGATGTGCTCACGCACACCCCTAACGCTTGTGATACGAATGGAAGAGAACTTCATTATTAGGGTACTTACCAAAGCTTTATCTGAAGTGACTAATTGTTCGCCAATGGATTTTAGCAAATCTTGGACCTTATTGTATTGCTCAACAGAACCCCTAATACTAGTAGTTATTTTTGTCTTAATGAACATTACGCTGAGTCGATTGGATCTCTCCCATCGCTCAAATAACGCAACTTCAGTAGGTGTGCTTTCTTCTATCACTTTTGGTGGTTTCGATTTCCTTATGGCATAATCAATGTCCATATACCCTAAATGAAGGAGAATCCTTTCTTTCCATATTTTATAGTTGTCACCCCTAAGTTCTGGAATGTTTAGGTGTATATCAGTGTAACTACTAGGTTGAGATACTGTAAAAAGTCAAAAGCTTATGTTAGATTTGAGGCTTATATCACTAATTGCATGTGTTACCAATGTAAAACACGCACTAAACTATATCTAATTTAATAAAGATTACTTGTGGGCAAAATCTTTATTTAATTAGTTCTCTTTAACTTTATGATAGAAATTTCCAATTATTTAATTTTGATGGATGAACAGTAACCTAGGAAACAAATAGTTACATGCATTTATATACACCGGGGAAAGTCTCGGGTAAGTGGAGAAGTCCTGGCCGGTCCCTCAATAATACTAGCCTTGAGGCTCTTATCGCCCTTTGTCGTGACTTCTTAGACGTATAGTCATGTGAAGAGTGCACTTAATGTTCGAGGTTCCAAAAACCACTATATAGTTTGCATTTCTATCTTTAAAGATAAAACTACTACCAAATTATGTACCAATTCATAATTCACGTAGGTAAATTATGAAAATAATCGGCATCTCATCTGAGTGAATTATATAAATATATAAAATTTCATGTGGATAAATTTTATTATATTAGTATAATTAATTACAAGTTTATGTCTCATTCTTTATGTGATCTTAACTTAATAAATAATGTTAATTAATTAAAGATGTTGTGGCTATTCCCTAACTAACCAAAATTATATTGATCACATGGATATTTTATAAGTATTTAGTTGTGCTTTCTAACTTGAGCACTAAACTTAAGTTTTATGTATAATATCAAAATTTTATTGAATAGCATAATTAAACCATCTTATTATGCTATAAAATTGTATAATTAATCATAATTATCACACCTGATTTGATTTCATACAAAAGAATCAAAGCATAAATAATACATTCACGCATGAGAAAGCCTTAAAAATTGTAAGTTTTATTAGTATTATTCTTAAATAAACATGATTTGAGCAATTAATAAATAATGTTTAAGCATGTAATGAATACGAAAGCGTATAAGAATTAAACATATAAATTTTTAACACCTGAAGCCAAATTGGCCCAATTGGAAAATTTTTGGTTGAACCTTTAGTATTTAAACTATTAAACCCTTAAAAGGGCTTTCCGGCCAAACTGCTTAATATTCTTGAATCCGAATAAAGTCTTTCATATAGGCCCAAATACTATTTATGTATTTATTTATTTATTTTTTCAAGGTTGTCTTCTTTGTATAGGACCTCCATGAGAACCAGAAACATGAAATTTTTTTTTTCTAGCAGTTTGTTGTTATAGAATCATAAAAAACACATTGAATCAAATATAAAGGTGATTTAATGATTCTAAAACAATTAAAAAAAAAAAACCAAAACCAGAAGATCTAGAATTTTGGAAAAATGAGATCCTATCTCTTTACTTGAAAAATTTTCTTACGAGAATAAATATCGAGCGGAGAGATTGATCATGCTACGATACCAAATAAAAGTTGCATATACGACATCCTAAACATGTTTCTAATATGGAAACATGAAAAGAAATAGGATCTTACATACCTCTAGCCATTGATTTTCTATGAAAGCCTGAAACTAGATCATAAAGAACCAACCCGTATAACCTTTTTGCTTTCCCTTACTTTGCTCTCTCGAATTGATGGAATTCTCAAAGAATTGTTGAATAAGGGGTATTCAAATAGAGTAAAATAACTTGTTGAAGTTTCAGTTTTGAAACATGCAATGTATACAAAACGATGCTGATTGTCTGAAGGAGAAAGTTTACACGTAAAGATAAAGTGTAGCAGTGCTTGATTCTTGATATATGCAAACTAGATCTTAACCCGGTGCGAAACGAGAGCGTGATAAAACTTTAGGTAGATCAAGGCTAGTGTTTGACACTATGTCCTTAAGACAGATTTCGCCCCTACTCTTGGTGCTTATGGAATACAGAGCGTTTGCCTCCCAGGATATAATGATCTTCACACAGATAGAAGTAGCACTCTGATCTATTTGTCCAGCGAACCAAACTATGTTGTGTATTCTTGAAACTCTTGCCTTAAATGCTGAAAAATTAATGCAAAAGGCTGCCCCCTCCGGTCTGCTTGTTTACGAATGAAAATGGCGAAGTCGTTTGCAATATAAAGAATGACAAAGAACCTAAGTATTTATAGACCTCTTGGTGACTTTTCGGACAGTCACCATCCTAAGAGACACAACTCAAAACGAAAAGACACAACTCAAAATGAAAGTTGTAGACACCTTTGAATAGTTGTTCTTCATGAACAAACACAATTAAATTTTCGGACTGAATAAATCCGACCCATAGATACCGGAATTAAATTAATTAATTTCGATCGGGTTAATATATGTCCATGTTGAGTCTCTTCCTTAACCAATATGGGATTGGTGTCACAACCCACATTACACTTGCTTTATTTCCACATTCACAAGAGGGTCACTTGGGAGCCTATTTTCTCATTCATTTCTTACTCGATTTGAGCAAATGAATATATTACATTATTCTCCTTACGGAGTAGAATATGAATCCATGAAATATTGTTCAAAATAACAATCGACTTCCACTTTAATTTAGGCTTAAAGTCAACTTGACAACTTCGGTTTTTACACTTAAAAAATTGTTTTGGTCCAACAAGAATGAATGAAGTTTTTGATGTGATAAAGCAGTAAGAGAGGACCCCTTTATATAATAGTTCTTCCATCAAGAAATACAGTCGCATTGCTTCTGAAAAGTTACCATTTTAAACTTTCAAATTTCAAAGTTTCATAAGTTGAAACTTTTCAAAAGGGTTGCATCATTTCATAATCTTATAAAACCTTACAAGTGTACCTTACTATCCTTGATGCTAAAATAACAAACACAACTATTACCTCGAGAGTCTCCTAAGTATATTATGATGATAACAACCCTTGTCCGGTATGCTTATGATTAAAAATTAAGATAAATTTCACGTATAAATCAAGCAAAGAAATAAAGTCAGGTCAACCTTAAAAGGATATAAGGAAGGTAAAGTCAGAGGTGCATGAAGATCCATTTAAGCTTAAGAACATAATGTAAGATGAGCATTTGGTCATACTTAGAACTTTAACATATTCAATAATCATTTTTTACACTCGATTTTCCTATAACTAAGTTTTAAAGTTCATATATTATCTAAACTAAAATCAAGTATAGTTTCAAAAAACCTTGGGCAAAACCATCCAAATTTGATTCATAAAGGTATTTGAAGATGTTGGCTAAGTATTAAAAGGATTTTGAAATAAAAGTATAGGTTTTAAGCTTTTTTAAGTCGATTGGTCAAGTAAGAAACAAAATCAGCAATTGGCCAGGAGCAGTTTAACCAGTACCTTTATCAATCGAGGTCGGAGCTAGCAAGGGAGGACCTACCTTGGGCTTATGCCCCTTGAAAATTTGAGACAAAATAATTTCTGATGATGCTTTTTCAATCGAAGCGAAATTTGGAGCGTCTTCAGAATTGCTAGGTCGGTCCGCGACTTCTAGATCATGGGCTCCTCTGCAAAAACAAGAAAGCAGAAAAGGATTAGGCGGGGGCTCGTCAGTTTAATATAGATGCTAAGTAAGTTCTTTCCGATGGAAGGGAAGATCAACTGCTTAGGGAATGAAGTTTTGTGCGTAAGTCTGCGTACCTTTCATCGATGGGGTGGCCTGGTATTTATAGTGGGTGACTTTCCCAATTGGATGGTGATACAGACTCTCTCTTATTGGATGGGGGATTTTCTTTCCTTATCGCTGTCAGATTAATAAGGGTTAATTAGAAAGCGGTTATTGGGGAATTATCCTACTTCCCTTATTAGTGGAGATTCGATTCGATTTATAGGATATGAGCTATTTGGGATTATTCTACTTCCCTTATTGGTGGAGATTCGATCCGATTTATAGGATATGGGCTTTTTGGGCTTTTAGCATTCTGGTGCTTGGGAGGGATGAACTTGGCTCGATTTGGAAACTGCGTCGAGTAGGGTCGTTTCTAGGCACCTTATGAGGTCTCCTTTTAATCCTGCTTCTCGGACTTGGGGGGTGGGCCTGCGCGCCTACTTTTTAAACCCTATCAGTTGCCCCCCGGCCCTTGGTTACAGCGAGCATGGGCAAGGGTTGTATCGTTTCTTGGATCGGGTGCGATTTCCACGTGGTTGCTCAAGGCTGGTTTAATTAGGGTTTTGTCGCCGTTAAATGTCTTGTGGTAATGATGACTTTTCAACTTTCGCGCTTATTTCCTCTAGTTCTTCCAGTTTCTTTTGAGAACATCCTTTGACCGTTAGCATTGTGTTCCCCTGATATTCTTGAAACTTGTCTGATCATTGTTCAGAACTTCTTTTGGTGTCTTTGTAATACAGCAGGAGGTCGTCCCTTTTCGTTAATTTCTAGGGCTGAATCGTCTTTTCCTTCTTTGTCTTTTCAAGAGGTGTTGCGAGGCGTTAGGGCTAGCCTGGTTAGGTTTTTGTCCAGCTTCGGGTATTCCCATGGGTCCGGGTCATTCTTCTTCTTTGCGTATAGGGGGTGGCTCCTCTATGGAGTCTGGTTCAGGGCGGACGGGTCGTGAGTCTAATCATTTAGCTGCGGTTGTTCTTCGAGATGCCTCAGGGGAACTCCTTCCTCCTTGGGTAAAGGAAAGGATAAAATTGATAAGATTGAATACCCTATGGGGTTTGAATATCTAAAGTCATTTGTGCGAGAGCAGCGGCGATGGGTCCTAAGCGAGGGTTGGAGCCTTTTTATTTGGGAAATCTTCGCAAGGCGATGGGCCCCGGGTTTGGTGTTCGAGGTTTGGTCTCTGAGTATTGACCTCCTATGTCGTTCGAGTGCCCCCAGATGGTGTGCTTTTTCAAGGTGGCCTTTGAGAATGGCCTCCGTTTTCCTCTGCATCCCTTTATAAAAAGGGTTCTGACATAGCGTCGCCCTTCTCGGCTTTCGCCCAACTTCTAGGGTGTGCAGTTTGGGAACGTTAGTTCGTCTTTAAGGATAAGGGCTTGGTGTTCCAGGTATAGCTCTACTCTTGGACCTCTTCGGCGTGAAGGGAAGCCACTGAGGACTTTTCTTTATTTATCTAGCGTTCAGCGCTCGGTGATCATCTCGAATCTCGGTCTTCCAGGCATTAGAGAAGAGGCATTTACTTTTTGTCGGTGTATGGATTAAGTATAATCCCATTGACCGGGAAGACACAACGGGCGATTCAGGCTATCTGGACCACTCAGGGAATCTTTGAACTTTGCTTTGTTTAGTTTGGTCTTCCTGCGAGTTATAGGGTATCCACCCCAGCACTGCATTGGTACGTGCGCTCTTGGTGTCGTCACGGCCTTAGCCACTAAAGACAAGGACGTGAAGCGGATGGCGAGTGTCTCCTGGCTGATGCTTACTCCCGAGCTCATCGGGTCGGACATTCAGGGTTCTTCAAGTTCGAAGTCTTCCCGACCTTCTACTCTATGGCCTTCACCTCCATTTGTTATGAAGTTCTCCCACGAGAGGCCTCCTGTTGTCAAGGCCACTAAGGGAGAGCTTCAAGCTCGGGTGGATTGTCTAGGAGGCCTCGAAGTGTGAAGCGAAAGTCTCAGGACTCCCTTGAGAAGAGCCATCCGGCCTGGGGTAAAGCCCCGAGGTTGGGGACGTCTTCTTCGTCACCCTCTGCCTATGTCCCGAGTGCGAGGCGAAGACATTGCCATCTCCGTAGGGTCTTGGGGGGCGCGGGATCGGCGCCTCGCTGCGCCTCTGGCTGCCCGAGGCAGATTCCTCGGGAGGCTGTGAGCCTCCTTTGGAGGTTATGCCTTTCTCAGTTTGGAGTCCTCTGGCAGCGAGCTGCGAGCCTCCTCTCAGATCTGGCCAGGACTTGGGGAGGGAGCGTCTGGCCCCGATCGGGAGTCAGGGGTGTAGCACCCCATCGCAGAGCTGCTCTTGGCCGCGAATCCTCCATCTGCATCCTCGAGGATTCGATCTCAAGATGTTGGATGCCACACTTTGTTGAGGAAGGCTTTGGCTCTATCGCTCCGGTCGCCTTCCGTAAGTTCCGTGTCTTTATTTATGCGCCTTTATCTTGGTTTTAAGGATGCGCATTGACTCTATGTTGGGTGTTGCGGCGGCACCCATCGAAGAAGTTTGCGAAAGGGCGAGGCCCGAGCGAGGTCATGTCAAAGCCGCCCGAGCCTCTGAGAAGCTAGGTGGCTTCTCTTACCTGCGGGCGGAATTTTGACTATGATTTCGGATGCAAAATCTCTCATTGAAGGAGCCCAGAGTGAGCTCAAGTCGGAGCGAGGCATACTTCGATGTGACGGGTAGGGTAGAGAAAGAGAGAAAGCAGAAGGCTTAAGAGTTGTCGAGGCGAGGCTTCGGAATCGGGAAGAGTTGGGACTACCGAGAATGAGCTGCGGGTAGCCCGGGGATGGGCTGCGGTACTAGAATGAGGTACAATTAGTCGGGGGAAGAGCTGCAAACTTCCCAGAATGAGCTACGGGTAGTTAAGGAAGAGCTGCAAGCTACTAGAAATGAGTTGCGTAATAAGCGGTCTTTGCTTGAAGCCGAGCATTGCGAAGCTCCGAGAGGTTGAGAGCTCTGAATGCTTGTGGAGTAGGTGCCATGCGTTGCGGGACCTTTAGGCGAAGCTGCGGTTGTTCAAAGGAATGACGATAGCAAGTTTGAGGGCGGGCACGCACTCGGTGGAAGCTACGGATGGCTTGCTTTCCCGAAGGAGGGTTCCCAACTCCTACCGGGCTTGGACCTTAATTTTGATATTCCTGCAAATGAGGAGGCGGAGAAGAGTCCTTTTCTGGCGATTGCTCCTGAAAACCCGGTAGCCCGGTGAGGCAGCTCCCTTCTTCACCTTACGCTCCCAACCACGCGCCTGCGTCGAGCCTCCTTATGCAATTTACTTGTTTTTGTCAACTTCCAGGCTTTGAATTGGGATATATGTAATGTCGTTTTTAGGCTTTGATACTTAATAGATACGATTTTCTACCTCCTCGCTTTTACCCTTAATTGTGTTCCTTGTGCCGCTCTTGCTGAGGCGGCACCAGCTCTGGGTTCTGAGGCCTTAGTTGAGGCGGTTGGAGTCTTAGCGAGTGCGAGGCTCGAGGGCTAATGTGCCACTGGTAGGTAAAAATTTCTGTGGCTATATGGCTTTACGACGGTTGAGCTCTTGGCGAATGCGAGGCTTCGTGGGTTGATGTGCCTGAGTTGAACTGTCTCCTAGGCTATGAGGCCTTAGTTGACCAGTTGAGCTCTTGGCCCAGCTGGCGAGGCTCCGGAGTGGGCTAATGTGCTGGTGAGAGCTGTCTCTTGGGGCTGCCAGGCCTTAGTTGGCTTGATTGAGCTCTTGAAGGCGAAGGCTGGCGAGGCTCGGAGTGGGCTAATCACTTTGGCCCCGAATTGGCACTTGGGCTACATGGCTGAGTTGAGGCCGGGTTGAGCTCTTGAAGGCCCCAGTTGTTGTTGGCTCAGGTGGGCTAATTGCCCTAAGATGAGCCCGGCTCTGAGCTATGGCCTTAGTTGGCTTGGGTTGAGCTCTTGAAAGTGAGCTATTGTGGCTCAGAATGGGCTAATCTGCACGGCTTTGAAGCGCTGCACGGCTATATGGCCTTTGTTAAGCGGTCGGGCTCAGCCCGAGCTTTGAGGCTTCGTGGGCCTTAATATGCTGGTTGAGCGGAACTACGGGCTCTGGGCCTTAGTTGAGCAATTGAGTTCTTGAAAATTTGTTTGCGAGGGGCTTCGTGGGCTAATCCTACTTGAGGTGAGCGCTCATGGGCTCTGAGCCTTAGTTGACGAGTTAAGCTCTTGAAGGCTGGCCCATTGTGGCCTCGTGGGCTAATGCACGGTAAATTGGCTCCTGGGCTACATGGCTTTAGTTGAGCAGTTGAGCTCTTGAAAGCTGAGCTGTTGTGGCTCCATGGGCTAATCTGCCTGAGCTGAACTAGCTCCTAGGCTACAAGGCCTTAGTTGAGCAATTGAGCTCTTGAAAGCTGAGTTGTTGTGGCTCCGTGGGCTAATCTGCCTGAGTTGAACTGGCTACGCGGCTATATAGCCTTTGTTGAGCAATCGAGGCTCTTAGCGTATTGGCTCCGTGGGCTAATCTTCTGATGGAAGGCGGCTACGCTGCTATATGGCCTTTGTTGAGCAGTTGAGCTCTTGAAAGCTGAGCTGTTGTGGCTCAGGTGGGCTAATGCGCCTGGCTGAGCGGCTCTTAGACTATAAGGCCTTAGTTGGCCGGTTGAGCTCTCAGCGAGTTGCTCTCTCGGCGCGAGTTCTTTGGGCTGTTGGGTGCGAGGCCTTCTGGCTGTTAAGCTCACAAATTGAGCCTCTTTTTGGGCTCTTGGCGGCGAGGCCTTCCCGGAGTTGTCCAAGCTGCAGCGGTTGTTGGGCTCTTGGGCGCGGGCCTTCTACGGCTGTTAAGCTCACAAGCCCCGGCTTCTTCTTTGGGCTCTACAGCTATGTGGCCTCGTGGCTATAACATTGGTATTCTTGGGCTCCCCGAGTTGCTTGGCTCCGTGTTACATAGCTGTCCGGCCCATTTCTTGGGCTCTGAGTTGCCCAGCTCAGTGGCTACATGGCTGTCGGCTGGTGTTGGGCCGGGCGACGTGGCCGTGGCTACATGGCCGGTTGACTTCCTTTTCTTGGAAGGCATGGGTAGCTAATCGCGACTTTATGGAGGAGTGGAGCGGATTGCCGCGACTTCCGTGCGCCCCGGGCTTCCTTACAAATAGCGACTCCACTGTGATGGTGCTAATGCTTCGACCCTTCTTCCCCAGGCGTAATTGGAATCCGCGCACGATGAAGCATCAAGGCTTAGTTGTCATTGCAGGAGGTCTGCCTGGAGATCGTGAGCTGGCGTTTGGTTTCGATGGTCTTCTACTTGTAGGAGTTGTGTTTTTCCCTAGTTCCTCCCTTGTGGGAGTTATGTTATTCCCTAGCTACGTCCGATGACGGAGCTGTGCTAGGGAATGCATCTGGAGGGGGCGGTGTACTCAAAAAAGAACTTTTAGTACCGCTCTCTTTATTTTTTCCTCTTTTTTCTTCTCTTCTTTCCCTTTCTCTTCTATCTTCTCCTTTTCCTTCTCATTTTCCCTACCGTTCGCACTCTCTCTTCTTCTTTTTCCCTTTCCCTTTCTTGAGATTTTTTTGGGGGTACCTTATGCTTGTTCGCTCCCGAATATGTAAGGGATGGCGCTGTGTGTAACTATCGAATCAATTGTAACTTCTTTGAAATAAAGAACAATGTTTTTTTCTTTTTTTTGTGAAGCATGAATTTTCGTTTTAAAGGTGTAATTTTCTCGGGGCGTTTTAAATGAGGCTGCTGCTTTTCTTTTGGAGTATGCCTTACTTTATTATTCATAAGGATATTAAACAAAGTAATCAATCGGACACACATAATGTTATCTGAAAACTAATGGTACTTTATTAAAGATTACACTCCGAGGTCTATTGATAGAATCGTTTGAGGTGCTTTCAGCGTTCCAAGAGTAAGGTAGAATTTTTCCTTCTTCCGTCTGGAGTTTGTAGTTGCCAGGTCGGACCACGCATGACACGACATAAGGGCCTTCCCAGTTGGGTCCTAGTTTTCCATGTGTAGGATCTTTCCTCGCTGGCAGAAGCTTTTTTAAAACTAGGTCGCCAGGCTTATAACTCTTGGGTTTGACCTTTCGGTCATAGTACCTTGCCGTCTTCCTTTGGTAGTCTTCTATGCGTTTCAGGACCTGCTCACGCTTTTCATCTAAGAGGTATAGGTTTAGGCGAAGAGCTTCTTCGTTATGTTCTTAAACGCGATTCAATCCTTGGGGATTTTAATCGGGTGCCAGCGGCGGCTCGCCCCAGTGCCGAGCCGGAGGCCGAATGGGGTATCACGGAGTTCTGGCGACTTGCGTGTAGTTCTGGCAATGCCCATAACACCTCGAGAGTATTCTACCCATTGCCTTTTAAATCTTCCAACTTGAGTGGCGATCTTTGCTTTAAGGGTTCGGTGGTGACACAGCATCCGTTAGTTGTGGATGGTGAGGACGAGTATTAGTTCACGTTAGAGGCTTCGACACGAAATCCTGAACTTAGGATTATCGGTGTTTCCATTGTCGACACGGGGCTCTCGGGATACGAGCACAGCTATCACATGAACCCGGCCGAACAAAGTTACGTACCTTTTGTTATGTGATAGTGTGCGAGGCTCGGCTTTTCCTGATTTGGTGAAATAATCATTTGCTACGACAATAGAATTTGCATTGGCCCCTTCCAGTAGGCGGGGTCCCGGTATGTCAACCCCATTCTTTGAAAAGACGGGGGCTATGGCGGCGTTAATTGGTTCGGAAGGGAGATAGAGAGATTTTGAAAAACTGCCCGACAAACTTTGCTTTTTTGACCCGGCTGCATTTGTGTCTCACAAGCATTGTGGGCGATAGTACCCTGCCCCGCAGACTTTTCATGTGCCCAAGCTTCGATGTGATTTCACATACCCCTTCATGTACTTCCCTACAACCGTAGTTCGTCTTCCACTTCTTGATACGCGAGGATGGGTGTGAAAAACCTCGCTTATAAAGGGTTCCCCGATGAATAGTGAACCTAGCAGACCTCGACCTAAGCTTAGATGCCTCCTTCGGGTCGTTTGGCAGTAGTCCTTTTATTAAGTAGTCCCAAATGGGGTCCATTCAGCTCGGCTCGGACATGACAGGAGAGATCTCTTCATCGTTGAGGTCTATGGAGGGTTCTAAGAGGTGCTCAACAGGTGTCAGTCTATTGAGGTCTTCTTAGGAAGCTGTTGCCAGTTTTTTTAGGGCATCTGCTCGCGAATTCTCTGCTCTCGGTATGTGTCTGATCTGAACTCGTACGAACTTCTTAAGTAATTCCCGTACCTTCTTGAGGTATAGGATCATTTTTTCGCCTCTGGCTTCGTAGGAATCTTCTATTTGTTTTACTACCAACTGAGAGTCGCTGCATACCTCTAGTTGATCAACTTCCATGGAATGGGGTGAGGTTAAGCCCAACTATGATGGCCTCATACTTAGCCTCGCGTTATTGGGCACGAGAGCCCGAATCTTAGCTCATACTCAATATCTATTAGTACGGAGGTCAAAGTGGAGCCCAGGCACCCTCTTTTGAGCATTGGCGGCCCCGTGAGGACAACCTCAGTAGGGAGGTCGGTTGTCGAGTTGAGTAACCGACGAGCTTTCTTGAGGTGAATTCATGGCCGTCTGCCCGAGACCTGCCCTTTTATTGCAGTTTTCGGCTTATATTTGATGTCGAACTCGCTCAGCTCTATGGCCTACTTCATCAATCTTCCTGCAGGTCTCTCGGGTTTCCAGTAAAGACTTCGTCATTGGATATCTGTAAGGAATTTCACGGTACGAAATGAAGTATGGCTGAGTTTTCGCCGCTAAGCACAATGCCAGGATTAATTTCTCCATCTTTGGGTACCTTTCCTTTGCTCCTCTCAAAGCTTCCTAACAGAATAGTAGACTGGCCACGCACTCTGCCTCGTCTCTAACCAGATGGCTATTGAGAACCAAATGGCCAGTATTACAGTAAGGAGCCTCGCAGGGATCTCTACTTCGAATTCGGGAGAGCTCAGATAAGTTTTTAAAGCTGTGAATGCTTCTTCACAGTGTGCATCCCATTGGAAAGCTTTTTTTAGAACCTGGAAGAAGGGCTGACACTTATCGCTGGCCTTGGACACAAAACGACTTAGCGTAGCTATTCTTCCGTTAGGCGTTGGACTTCTTTTATGTTTGATGGAGGCGGCATGTCGAGCATAACTTTTATCTTGTCGGTTTGCCTCTATTCCTTGGTTATTGACTATAAAACCCAAGAATTTTACGGCTGAGACTCCGAAAGTGCATTTAGCTGGATTCAACTTCATGTTGTACTTTTTCAGGATCTAGAATGCCTCGGCCAGATGAGCTATATGGACCTCGGCCGTAATTGATTTTACTAACATGTCGTCTATATATACCTCCATAGATGTCCCTATTTGTTTCTGGAACATCCTGTTCACCAACCTCCGGTAGGTGGGCCCCGCTTTAGTCCAAAGGGCATTACTCCGATAAGAATAGGTCCCGCCCAAAGGATGAACGAGGTCTTCTCTCGTCATCTGATCCATATCGATCTGGTTGTAGCCGGAGAAAGCATCCATGAAGTTGAGGAGCTCATGGCCGGCTATGGTGTCTACTTTGAGGTCGATCCGAGGTAGAGGGAAGCTATCTTTTGGGCATGCTCAGTTGATGTCAGTGAAATTGATGCAGAGTTGCCATTTGCCATTCGCTTTTTTGACGAGTACGACGTTGGCCAACCATTCAGGGTATTCCACTTCCCTAATTGCACCTGCCTGGAGGAGCTTGCCGACCTCCTCATTAATCAGTCTTTCTAGGGCGAAACTTCTTCTTTTTTGCTTAACCAGTTTGAAGGATGGACTGACGCTTAGTTTATGAGTGATTATTGCGGGGTCAATCCCTCCCATGTCCTCCCGGGCCTACTGAAACACCCCATTCCTCGCTTTAAGAAGCTGATAAGGGGCTTCGAGGTCTTCCGTTACTGAACCAACGAGTCGAGGTGTTCGTGGTGGTCATTCAAATGATATAGGCTCCAAATTTCTTCCGAGGGCTTAAAGCCGGCGGGCCGACTCCCATCTCGCATGTCGAGTCTGGCCCACGATATGTCGCCGAATCGCCATTTCCATTGATGCCGAGCAACATTCCCGCCACGCCACGTCTCCTCGAATCCATTCCTACTCCGCTTTGTGGCGGGGAACCGATCACCATGTGATAAGCGTAAGGGATGGCCTTTATGGCGTCGAGAGAGGGCCCCGCCCAATAACACGCGCTATGTCGAGGCATCTACTATGAGAAATCTTATTGTCGTTATTGCATGGCATGGGAGGTCTCCCAAAGTGAGCACTAATTGTATTGACCCCAAAGGTAGCACTTTTTCTCTAGAGAATCCTTGCAGATGGGTGTTGACTGGTTCCAGCCTTTCCCTTTCGATACCCATCTTGTCAAAAGCTGATGCAAAGATGATGTCGGCCGAGCTCCCATTGTCGACAAGGACCCAATGCATTGTTGTTGCACCCACAACGCCCTTATCACCAAAGGGTCAGTCGTAAAAGCACATCCTTCCAGTCCGACCGAGAAGGTTATGACGGTGTCCAAATGGGCTGAGTTTGACACCGCTTGCACCTCCCAAGACCTCTCCCCGACTGATACTACGCGAACGAGCCTTCCGGCCGAAGCCGGACTCCCACCTCCCGCAAATCCTCCCCGAGATCACATGGATTTCCCCAAGGGTCAGCTGGGTGTTGAGTCGGGCTACGAGGTGGTGGTGGTTGCACCATCCTAACCTTCAGCGCTATGGGAAGCGCGAAGATACTCCCCTGGCCAAATCAAGTATTCTATTTCCTTCTTGAGTTGTATGCAATCATCCGTTCGATGCCCGTGGTCCCTATGGAACTCACAGTGTCTGGTGTTATCTCTTTTGGTTGGGTCCAACCTCATCTAGGATGGCCATCTAAGAAAATTTTCATGTTGCACTTTGCGCAAGACCGATAATCGCGGGTCGCCGTGGGGGGTGAACCGCCGAGGTGAATATCACGCCGTGAGCTCGGCCGAGGTGGTCCCAGGCGCCCCGACGCCCTCGCCTCGGGGATCGCTCTTCCGTCCTTCTTGGGATCTCTCGGTCTCTTTTTCTCCTATGGCTTCGCTCTCGTTGTTTGTCAGTCTTGCTTTTCCTCCTCGTGGGTCAAGAGCCTCTCGATAGCGAGGGCTACCATTAATGTACTTCTCTGCTTTAATGAGCACCTCAGGCATGCTTGCTTGAGGATTCTTTGAGATGGAAAACATTAAGTCTTTTGACTATACTCCTAGCCCGGAGATGAATGCGGTGATGGCGAACTTCTTGTCTGGAACATCTACCTTTAATGACTCGGCGTTTAACCTCTGGACATAAGACCTTAGGCTTTCTTGTGGGTTCTGCTTTATGGACAACAAGTGATAACTATGCTTCTTGTATGTCTTGGCTCCGATGAAATGGGAGACGAATGCAATGGAGACCTCTCTAAATGAGGAGATTTGACGATGTATGGGAGCCCGTTAAAACCAAGCCACCAGCCTTTAGCGTGATAGCGATACTCAGATCGTGACAGGTCTTGATATCCATGCAGCTCCATTTGGTTCTTATAAGTGTTAAGATGGTCAACGGGATCCTTCGTTCCATCAAACGCTTCTATTTGCAGCATCTTGAACTTTGCTAGAAGGGGGAAATGCGCATTCTACTGTGAACTGGGACTCAGCTTGTCGCACTAAAATCCATAGAAGTCCGGAGCCCGGCCCTTACGCCTCCTTCATGTGGTCAGGAGCTCCCGTTGAATGCCCTTGAACCTTTGCTCCTGATCATTCCCATTCCTTAGCCGATGAGGAGTCGCTCATTGTTTATAGATATTCCCCCGCGACAAGGTTTACCGCGCCTCCTCTCTCGGGGTTGCGAAGACTCGTGCCCCGGCCCGACTAGACTCGTCTATTTCGCCTCGAGGAGGGTCGAGGTGTGGTTGTTCTTCCTGAGGGGTGATATTGTGCCTTCAGCCTGTCAAGACTTCCCGCGGGGCGTTTGCATCTATATGGTGAGTTGCTCACTCTTATCGTTGCTTGTTGCGAGACTCGAAAGGCCTCCATCTCGCTTTTGTGTTATCATGTATAGTCCCTACTGGGCATTCGTAGGAGGTCGGCATTCACGCTCGCTGATCTCGGCGATCCGGGATTGGGCGTGGTTCGGGCGAGGTTCCGAGTCGATACCATCAGTCACTGAGAGGTTAGCTTTATTTGTAAAGGAACTGTCGTTCTCACAGACGGCGCTAAACTGATGATGCCTTTTCAACCGGAACTGGGATGGAGCGTGCTTGAATTGCTGGGTCGGTCCGCTGACTCTGGATGTTGGACTCCTCTGCAAAAACAAGAAACGAAAAGGATCGGCGGGGGCTCGCCCGTTGCCTCTCCGATGCCTAAGTAAGTTCTTTCCGATGGAAGGGAAAATCAACTGCTTAGGGAATGAAGTTTTGTGCATAAGTCTGCGTACCTTTCACTACTTACTTACTTCATTTAAATGGTGACTTTCCCAATCGATGGGCGATACTGACTCTCTTATCGATAGAGAATTTTCTTTCCTTATCACTGATAGATTAATAAGGGATAATTAGAAATAAGTATTTGGGAATTATCCTACTCCCTTATCAGAGGTTCGATTCGACTTATAGGATATGGACTATCGGGAATTATTCTACTTCCCTTATCGTGGAGATTCGATCCGGTTTATGTGGATACGGCTTTTCGGCCTTCTGCGTTACCTACTCGGGAGGATGAACCAGCTCCCGCTTGGGCTTCTGCTAGGCCGGGCCATTTTACTCAGCCTCGCTTTATGAGTCTCCTTTTAACCTCAGCTTCTGACTAAAGGGTTCGCGCGGCTACTTTTTAAACCCTATCAATTTCTAATGGGAACCAATGACCTCTTACTTCAGAGATAAACTTCTAAACCATTATGTTATAATGTCACCCCTTAGAATTTTTATGCCCCTTATGATGTTATTTCTTAAGTCCGCCACTATGACTAAGGATGCAAAAAAATTTCTCTTTTTCGAAAGGTTTATATTACTAGTCAAGAAAAATCCATTTATGTTTAAGGAAAAAAATCCTTTATAGTTGATGATGCCTTTTTTTTTTCAACCGAATCGGGCCGGAGGTGTGGGCTGGTTTGATCAAGACTGTGGGCCGAATCGAGGACGCCGGATCAAGCCGGGCCGTAGGATTGCCGTGCAATGCTCCATCTACGTGCTCGATGCGCACGTCTCCTGCAAGAAGAACCAGAACGAAGAGGGGCCGGCGAGGGCTTCGCCCGGGGCCGCTCCGATGCCTAAGTCAGATTCTTTCTGAGAGAAAAGAGAGAATGTTTAGATTGCTTAGTATTGGCGTACCTTTTAGTGTTGGAGCGGCCTTGTATTTATAATGGATATTCATCCATTTTGACGATGATTAGGTTCTTCCCTTTGAGGATAGGTTTCCTCATGTAGTCACTCTTAGATTTAGCAATGGATTAGTCAAAGGAGTTTATCGAGTAATCCTCCCTTCCTTATCGGGGGTATCCAACTAACTGGCCTTCCGTTTTTCCTTCCCTTTATAATAGACTCGACTGACGGTCAGACGCTCTTTTAAGAAATATTCTATCTTCTCGTTATTTGTAAAGATATGGTTTGATCGGCCGTGTACGGGCCTTCCCCGCTCTTCCAAATCCATGTTCGCCTAACGGGTCGGGCCTTTGTTCGCCGCTATGGAAGGACATGGACGTGGTGGCGGCTGCCACCGCTTCTTTCGGGCCGGGCGGTCGAAATGCCCGCTCGCTTCAGATTCCATAAGTTGCCCTCACCGGTACGATCGCAAGGGCCAGGATTAACTTCGCGACGCTTGTTATTTCCGCGGTCTCGGCTGATGTGGATTAATAACTCGATCACGCCATAATGCAGCGCACGATGGCTTCTTCGAAGCCTCGCGCTTCATACTCCCTTTGTTTTCCCTTGTTTGTCGACCTTCCCGCTTCGACTTTGGCCTCATAACTTCCTAATTTTTGTCTTTATATTTCTCAGCGCTTTTATTTCGCTCAATTTTTCTTCGTCTGCTTAGTGTCGGGTCCTTTTCTCGCGTTTCCTCTCATTCGGGCCCATGTCCCCGTCTCCGTCAGAGTTTCTTTTCGGACAGATACGACGGTGTCTAGGGTTCGGGGCCAGTTCGATTTCGCTTATACCGCTTGCTTACGCTATGGGTCCAAATCGTTTCTCCTTCACAGACAAGAATGACTTTTTGCTGATGCTTGCCCCGGCAGGCCGGGGGCGTTCTGCTTTGCTTGATACTGCTTGGCCCAACTCAAGCCTCCCCAGGCGCCTCCTTCCCTTAGGTAAGGGTAAAAGAAGATAAACCCGATCAACATCCTAAGGGGCCTGACTTCCTCAGACCGCCGTCGGCATGCCGTGAAGGCCCTAGTAGGCTGGTCCTTCATATGAGTCTACTTTGCCGAAAGACATTCGCCCCCCGTGTCCGAATATGGTCCCTTGACGTTTTGACTTTACACGCTCCGCGGCCTCGGTATGGTCCGCTCAAGTCGCTTTTAATAACGGCCTTCGCCTCTTCTTCAGATCCCTTCATGTTAAGTTCTTCAATATTTAACATCTGCCCTTCCCAAATAAGGTTCCCAATGGTTGGGGTATTTAGCTGGTTTATTGGTCTTTTTTAAGGACAAGAGGGTTTAAGGTCCCTTAATGTGGCCTGCTCCTCCATCTTTTCAAATCACGGCTAATACAAAGAGGGTTTTATTTATTTTTCCGCACGTTCCGGGCTTCCTCCTCGGTGATCTCGACCTTCCTTCTTCGCACCGGTCATGAAAGGACGAGTATTTCTTCTCGTTAGTGGTTCCACTGGGAGTATGACTCGTGACAGTGGATGATACTCGGTGTGCCTGTGACGTGAGCGCCTACAACCTTCGTGAGTGCTCAGATTACTTCTTGGCTTGATTTGCTCAAAGACGATCGAATACTCGACCTTGCTTCCCTTATGCTTCCCGTGATGCCTGCCTTGACCTCGATGAAGATGTCGCTGGCTCTAGCATTGGAGGAATGCTCATTGCTCCTATGCAGTATCGATAAAGCCTAACATTCCTAGTTCCTCTTAATTTGTCAGCTCGGCATCGCTCTACTGCTGAGGCCCCGCCTCTTTCTACCCTCGAGTTTTTTCCTCGGGGCCCACCTACCGCCACTCCTACCGGTGGGAGAGATTTTAGTCTGGTCTGGGGGCGACTGCCCTGAAGCCCCTGTGTGAAGAGAAAAAGCCGGACTCCTCCGAAAAGGACCCGCCTGCTCCTAGCCAAGGTTCGGGTCGGGTGTCTCCTTCTTCTCTTGTTCGGGAACCGAAGAGGGCATCGCCGCCCCTGGCCGAGGCTCGCACACGGGCGTGTCCCCCCTCTTCTCCCGTCCACGAGCCGAAGGCCGCCGCCCGGCTTTGACCTTACCGTCTTCCTAAGCCTCATCAAGGCAAAGGGTCTTCTGCGTAACTGCCGCCTCACAGACCGCTTCCGCTCTATAACCGTATGGAATCCGCCTTCTGACAATGCCAAGTCACCTCCTCGGGGGACGGCGGAGCCGAAAAAGAAATCGAAGCAAAAATCTGGTGCAATCAAGGCTTCTCTGCTCTCTAGTGCCGAACTTGCAGCAAATGCCGTCTCATCCATTCTCCAGGAGTCCGACATCAGGGATCAAGGAATTGCCGCCGATGAAGCTGCGTTGTCTTTCAGGGATTGCTTTTGCAAGTCCGTAATTTCAGGTTTATTTCCATGCTCGCCTACCGAACACTATGTCTATGTTCGACATGCAGCCGCCACCCATTTAGCTGGCCCGCCGATAAGGCCAAATCGAATGAAAACATGTGAAGATCGCCCCTGATTTATAAAGCCGAAGGTGGCTCACTGAAGTGCCGAGCCGCAGAACGAGCGCAAAGATTTGACCGAAGAAATAGACGCTTAAGTATGATCTTAAGCACACTTACCTGGGCCGTGTCGCGTAAAAATGCAGAACGAGGTCCCGAAAGCGCTTTGATCGAAGCGTCGATGTGAGTCCCGGAGGTTAGGGTGAGCCTCCAGTCAGCGTGAGGGGTGAGCTGGTCAGACTCTGGAGGCTGAGAAATCATTCCGTAATGAGCTTCAAATGGTTAGGAGAGTCATCACCTCCCGAGGCGTACCGATCTTCGTGTGGAGCCGCGTGGGTTACCTGATTCGAAACAAAGAAAAACAACTCGAAATTGCTTGTCGAGGCTCGGGAGGGCAAGGTGTTATGGAGACCGCCTCCTCGTCGTGAGTCTTAGAAGTGTAAATTTGCTCAAGGCGGTGAAGCGATGAATGTAGTGGTTTGCAGTCTTCATCAATGAGTCAGCATGGTTGCTGGAGATGGGTTATCAGTGCGAGATCAGGCTGGGGCTCGATGGGCTCTGGGTGGCTCGACTTTTTCAGCGGAAGGCCCCGTTGGTACTCAGTTTAGATTTCAACTTTGACCTCCCAGTGACGAGGCGGAGGGTCTTCGTCACAATTATTCGAGAACTGTTACTCACTGCGAGATCCGCCACCGTTAACTGCCGTCGATGCCTAAGTGCTTGGACTTTCATTTATGCTTCACGATGTCGACCTCTACGCTTTTTGTTGGGCTGGGGCACGATGCAATAATAGCCTTCCTTTCGATAAATACCCATTTTTGAAAACGTGTTCTAAACGAGATATCTTTATTCTTTCTGAGCTTTGTGTAGCTTAGATTTGAAGGTCTCGACAATTTAGGAAACGTATCGGTGAGGCTGCGTCTTATCCTGTTTTGAGCTGGCTTAGTTCCCCACTTATATGGTTGGAGTGGGTGGGCCTTTCGTCGGATTAGACCTGTGGCCTTCGTCGTCCCGGTAGCGGGGGTGTTGGCTGTGTTTGTGGTGAGGTCGTCGATGTGGAGCGAGTGGAAGCTCGTCTTTGGGTTTGTTGATGGGGCTCGTCGAGGTAAGTAGTTGAATAGATTTCTTGGGAAGAGCTGTGGGTGTAAGTAAGTAGGAAGGGCAGGCTTGTTTGGAGTCCAGTGAAGGGCTCGTCAATGAATAGTAGGGGCTCGTCCGTCGGTTGAGGGATGAACCTCGTCGATATGAATTCTCTGAAGGAGCCGGGAGTGCGTGCAGGTGCGGCCGAAGGGCTCGTCACTGTGAATAGTAGTGGCTCGTCCATATGAGTTGAGGGATGAACCTCGTCGATATGAATTATGCGAAGGGCCGTCATGCGGAGTGCGGCGAAGGGCGTCCTTTGTGAATGGCTGGTGGCCGTCCGTCGAGGTGGAAGGATGAGCCCTGCGTCGATATAGATTATGCGATGGAGCGATGCGTAAGTGCGTGAGAGACAAGTCGATGTGGTGAGTGGGGGCTCGTCCGTCGGGTTGAGGGGATGAGCCTGGTCATTATAGATTATGCGAAGGGCAGATGCATGCAGGTGCGGTGAGGGGGCGCTGCCGTGAAATGAATGGGAGGGCCGGGTCACATTTGGAAGTCTAGTGAAGGGCTCGTCGATGTAAATGAAGTAGGGGCTCGTCCGTACGGAGTTGAGGGATGAGCCTCGTCGGTATGAATTGGCGTAGGCGTGCAATGCGGGTGCATTGAAGGGGGCTAGATCCTTTGGGAATAGTAAGGGGCTCGTGCATCGGGTTGAGGATGGGCCTCGTCGATATGAATTATACGAAGGGCAGGTCAGATGCGGGTGCGACGAAAGGGCGTCAGCTGTGAATAGTAGTGGCTCGTCCATCTAAGTGGAAGGATGAGCCTCGTCGATGAATTGTACGATGGGCCGATGCATGCGGAGTGCGGCGGGGCTCGTCAATGTGAATAGTAGGGGCTCGTCCATGCGGAGTTTGAGGGATGAGGCCCTCGTCCCGAAAATATGAGATTGTACGAAGGGCCGGGTGCATGCGGAGTCTGTGAAGGGCTCGATCCTTGTGAATAGTAGTGGGCTCGTTCATCGAGTGGAAGGATGAGCCTCGTCGATATGGTGTTATATGCGATGGGCGGAATGCATGCGGGTCTGTGAAGGGCTCGTCGATGTGAACGAAGTAGGGGCTCGTCCGTGCGAGGTTGAGGGGATGTGCCTTGTCGATTATGGTTGTAAGCATGGGCGGAATGCATGCAGGTCTGTGAGGGCTCGTCCTTTGGGAATAGTAGGGGCTCGTCCATGCGGGTTGAGGGATGGGCCTCGTCGATATGAATTGTCACGAAGGGCGGGTCAGGTGCGAAGTGCGACGAAGGGCTCGTCGAGAGAGTGGATAGTAGGGGCTCGATCCATCGAGTTGAGGGGATGAACCTCGTCGATATATAGATTATGCGAAGGAGCCCGTATATGCGGAGTCACGGCCCAGAGGGCTCGTCAGCGTGAATGGTAGTGGCTAGATCCATCGGTGGAAGGATGAGCCTCAAATCGATATAGATTGTGCGATGGAGCAGTGCGCATGCGGAGTCGTGGAGGGCTGTGTGTGAATAGTAGGGCTCGATCCGTCGGGTTGAGGATGAGCCTCGTCAGTCTGGGTGTGCGAAGGGCAGATGCATGCGGAGTCTGTTAAGGGGCTCGTAAATAGTAGGAGGGAGCCCGTCTGTTTGAAGTCCAGTGAAGGGCTCGTCAATGTAAATAGTAGGGGCTCGTCCATCTGAGTTGAGGGATGAGCCTCGTCAGTATGAATTGTAGAATGAGCCCGTGCGTACGAAGTGCGACGGGGCTTGTCAAAGTGAACAGCGGGCTCCTGGCCGGCTGTGGCTGTGGTGGCGTTCAAGTAGAGATGGCGATGTAACTGGTGAGTCGACTCTTGAGGCGGGCGGCTGTGCGAGAAATGGGAGCTCGTCGAAGTGTGGCCCCGGGCTCCTGGCGCGTAGCCTGAGTGGCGCTGGCCAAGTGCGATGTAACTGGCCCGGTCGACTCTTGAGGCGGTTGGCTGTGCGAGTAAGAGGCTCGTCAGTGAACAAGCTGAATCTGTGTGGCTATGGTGGCGTTGGCCAGGTGGCGATGTAACTTTGGTAGTCCCGACTCTTGAGGGCGGCGTGGCTGTGCGAGTAGAGGAGCTGGGTCGAAGTGAAGCGAGTGGGCTCCCAGCGTTGTGGCTAACCCGTGGCGTTAATGAGTGGCGATGTAGCTGGCCCGGTATGACTCTTGGCGTGGCTGTGCGAGTAGAGGAGCTCGTCAGTGAGTGCCAGGCACACGTTATGCGTGACTTCCGGTGTGCGAAGGGCTTTGGTGAGGCGAAGGCTAGCCTCGCATGATTTTGGTAAGTGAATAGCTTTAGATGGCCCCGAAGCCTTTCGCATGTCTGAAGGGGCGAGCAGTCATTAATGCTGATTTATGGGAGAATCTGGAGCGATTGCGTGAATTTTGACGCCTTGACCTCACTTATAAATGGTAGCTCTGTTGCCTCGTATCTTATGCTTTTAGAATTACAGCACTGGTGGGTGGATGGGATTAGCTGGGATGGATGCTCGCGGTTCGGTGCACTTGCCGGTGGAGTTCCTCTGCGCCTTTTGGATCGACCTTTGGGTCTTCATGTGTGGGAGTTGTGTTTTCCTAGTCTCCCCTTTATGGGGTCATGTTATTCCAGCTTTCGAATTTGGGAGTGCGTCAGGAGGGTGGGCGCATCTTTGTGTTGCTTTCTCTGCAATTTTTCTTTATCTTCTTCCTGCCAACACCTCTTAACACTCTTTTCTTTATTTCTCCTTTGTCTCCATCTTTTCCTTCTTGCTGCTTTTCTTTCTCCTTTGTCTCCATACTTTTCCCTACTTTTCTTTTCTCCTATCCACACCTGCTTTTCTTTGTCTGTCTTTCTTTGTCTCCATCTTTTTCCCCTCTTCTTTTCCTCCTATCACACCTCTTTTTTTTTGTATTCTGTCTTTCTCCTTTGTCTCCCTCTTTTTCTGATTAACATACTGAGTGTTTTGAATGTAATCGAGGACACCAGTTATGGCAAGATATGATTCATTTGGAATAAGAGGGACTTTTATTTATAAATTTTCTCTGTGCAGTATATTTCTTTATATATCGGCCCATTTGAGATACTAATTACCAGCGTGTGCCCATTTCGTCACATAAGAATTTATAAAGGTTTGGCTACAAACCGGTGTGATTCGTGCCACAGTGGGAGTGATAGAATCAACAAATTTATATCACATGTTCCTCCTAACTACTTGGTAGTGACTCTTGCAGTATAATTAGTCTAGATTCGAACACGGGGATGGGTTTCTTAAGTACAAATAGTTTGAGTGAAATCAAAGCGGTGAATTAAATTTGGATTTTGGGGTTTTGGTTAGAACAGGGAGTGTGGTTAGTTCTGTGAAACTAAAACAAGAAAAAATGCAAATAGAACCCCACACGAAGTGTTAGACACTTGGTTTAGGTTTCAAAGTAACCATGTCGGGTATTTTTCCTCGCGTTGGGAGCATGACGCTATGATGTTTCTGAACCGGATCTTCATTGGCAAAAGCTAAACCTATGATTTTCCTTTTGAAACATAGCATTTAAATGGGCATAAATGTTCTAGCGATTGGCAGCGTCTCAAAAACCACACAATCCACGATAGCTATGAGAGGCGACTAGGCGAGGCCTCGATGGATCTGGTGAAGTATCCATTGAACCCAAAAAACACGAATACATTGAAGGCATGCTTAAGAGATTTTAACTTTAAGTGAAGCCGGGAACTTAAACAACCAAAAAATACATTGAGTTAAACAGGGGGCTGATGCGTTACCTCAGGCCACAGCCGACGGTGGAGTCCTCTTGAGGAGGAAGGAGTCGTAAGCGTCCTGAGTTGTCATCCTGGAGGAATTGTTTGACTTAGCCAGGAGAAAATGAGAGAAAAGCCCGAAAGCGGGGCTGAATTCTTTATTCACAATGAAAAATCCGTCACTTGACGGTGTACAAAAATGGCTTATATAGCCTTACAAAACTA
This sequence comes from Tetrastigma voinierianum, assembly GCA_016808115.1. Lineage (NCBI taxonomy): Eukaryota > Viridiplantae > Streptophyta > Magnoliopsida > Vitales > Vitaceae > Tetrastigma > Tetrastigma voinierianum. The sequence continues at coordinate 111,345 of JAEQBH010005673.1, forward strand.
AGTGAAATACATACAGTAGACATAAGTGATTACAACAAGGGTAGAAAGGAGAAAAACCCAGCATAACAAAAGAACAAAGCGTGAGATGCGAGGAGAGGCGAGAGTGCGGGAAGGAGCAGTCTCACGGCGGAGGCGAGGAGCAGTGCACGCGAGGGAGAAAATGTTTTTCTTGCGATTAATTTTGCTCTTCTTTCCTTCGATCTTTGATTTGAAATGCGGGATTTGATTAAATTCTTAAATTGCTTGGATCGACTCAGCAATTTCGGCATAATCATTTCATGGCTTGCGAGAATTTAACCCATAATCGTCAAATAAAATAGTACAGGGACCTTAATGTGCAAATAGTTATTCAGAATGATTTGTACACCTTCACTCAAAACCTATAATAAATAGGGTTCAAAACTCTAAGCACTTTTTGGGCTCTAATGCACCCCAAACCTACATTGCTAGTCCTTAGAAATGAAAGAAAGAAAAGAAAGAGCATAAAGTAGTAACAAAATTATCATTTAAAAAGGTTGCGAGTTCAAAGGTTGTGAATGAGTAATGCTGGCTCTTTGAGTAAGAATCATCGATACCATGTTCGATAAGCTATCATGAGAGAATAGAAAGCGAACAAAATTAGGTATCCAAAAAGAGCCTCCCCTTCTTGGTGAATCAACGAAAACTTCCACGAAATCTAAGTATTTATTTTATCGGCTCTCGCTTGATAAAGCTGCTAAAGCACTCTCCCCGAGCCTAGCTACTACCCGACCCTAGCATGCTAACCAACCTAAATAGATCGGGACCCACCTCTTATTCCCTGATTCTTTTTGTGTTGTAGGGTTGCAATCTTGAGGAATCGACCTCACAAATCCATTATAGCAGGGATGCAGATGACTCCAATGATTAAGGCTTAGGGCACTTAGAAGTCGCAGGATCTTCGACCCTGAGCTCTTCGGGTTTCACCGGACTTGAATGATTTGAGACTCCGGCACCTACGACTTGCTAAGAAACTCCACCCATTACCCATGCTTGAGCAGCTAAGTCGGTGACTCCCAACCGATGAAGGTTTGGAACACGGGCTTTAAAACTTACGCATATACCCTAGACCTGTAAGTCTCAGGTTTCAAGGCAAAGCGTTGCAATTTTTATTCTTTTTCTTTTCTTTTTCTTTCTTCTCTTTTTCTAGTTTTCTTCTTTTTCTTTTTCCACGGGGTCCTTAACTATTAAAGGTGGTGATGAAACTAGGGTAGGTTATGCGAGAAGTAAAGGAGGTTCTTGCTTGAGTTTTTGACTATCATTTGAAATCTAATGTGCTCTGTGTGTGGTTAGCTAAAGGTGGAAGAAAAGGTCGAAATCATTGAAATTCAACTAATCATTCGACTAAGCATGGAACAATCTAACATCAATAGAATTGGATAAAACTTCAATTTTTCAAACCACGAGGTTAGAAAGCGAAACCCTGAAAATTTTGATTCTGCTTGGTACGAATTTTGAAAAAGTAGCTGTAAGTACTTAACAACTTTATAGAAGGGGACTGACAAGCCACTAAACATCACAAAATGGGCTTTCACATGAAATAATACAAAAGAATAAATACAAAAGCCCTTCATTATTCATTTCCCCTGACGAACATCTCCGATTAATAGAAATGGGGTTGGTTAGAGAAAATTAGAGAAGAGTGTTTATCTGTGATGAGATGTGATCATTTCTGGATAGGAGACTTCGCCAGAGCTTTTCCATCGGCACCTCATTCACTGGATTTGGGTTTCAAATAAACAAGTTAGGAGAAGAAAAGGAAAAGTGACCAGTTGGGCATTTTTAAAATTACACATATGTAACTCTTAAAATGTTCTTTCTGGCCACTGTTTGAATTCTACACTCTAAGCTTTCCAGCGGTACCAGACGCTAAAGCGGGTTAGGATGAAAGTTATTAGCGAAACAAAATTAGAATTGTGGGGCGTAGCGAAAATTTTCTTCGAGTGGCAAGAATTTAAGCTAGCTGGCGAAAGTGCTGACCATGTGAAATTTTCAGTTTTAGCCTATCTCCTATAAAATTTTAGCTAGAGCCTAAGCGAAATTTAACTAGCTTAAATTCCATCTATAGCATTTTGCATTTGCTCGGATGCGAGGAATTTTTAAGCTATAGTTGCGAAAATTTCTGCTGCTCTGCGATTTACTATTAGGGTTTAAAATTTGCATTACCTTCCAAAATTTGCCTCATTGCAAAAATTAGTGCAGAAAAATTAGAAAAAATTGTAGAAGTGTAAAAAGTCATCCCAAAACATAAATTAACTAAAAATTAGAAAATCTAAAAGAAAATTAAAGAAATCAAAATATAAAATCGATAAAATAAACAAAACAACAAAATTAAAACAAAAGTGGGGGCTTAGAAATCTGTAGAGTTCGGATGCTCCAAATCCCGAGCCGACACCGAACCAACCCAGCGCTGTGCCGTGCTGATAATAGTACATTTGCTTGTGTCTTTGATGTAGTGGCGAGAGGCATGCGAGTGGCCACTAATTTCCTAATCTTTTGCAGCCTGGCCACGGTGATAATTTGGCCTTGGTGGTGGGTGCTTGAGTGGTGAATTGTGTTTGCTTGGTGTGGTGTGTTGTTGCGGGGTATACCTTTGGAGATGGCGGTGGTATTGGTGGCTTGGGTAATGATGGGCTTTGGGCTCTTCCTTGCTTCCTTTCCATTGATACTTTCCTCGGTCGTCTGAACTTTTGATTTATTCTTCTTTTGTCGAGGCAAAAAATTAACACACGATTCGGGGGCATCCTGCAGTTCCTCGGGGGGCTTCTGCGATTCCATTTTGGTCCTCTTGAGGCTGCGGTTCAGACTTGCTCGTCGAAATGGTTCGGTCAATATCCCTCTGGATTTTCTTCCCCTTTATGATCAAACTAATTGGTGAGCTTTGAGATGGATTCCTGCGAGGATAATACGATTTTGGTCAATTTTGCTGGAACCCATCGATTCCTTGTTCGAGGGGAGCTCTCACTTTGTCTCGATTTCCTGTGCTTTGAACATTCCAAGCTTTATTATCCTGCATGAAATTGTCCACTTGTTTGCTCAAATTCGAGGATGGCTTGTTCAACGGGGGATAAGGGTGGTGGTTGTTGCTCTTTGGGAAGTTGAGTAAAATGTGGAGAAGCGGGAGGTAGTATATAAGTTAAGGGGAACATTATGAGCAGGTCAAATCATCCAATTGGTCTCTATGGTCCCTCGTTGTCATACATACTGGGTTACTCTCATGAATACTCCATATTGCCTTCCCTCTTCCATTGGTCATAATTCAAACCCACTTAAAATGTAATCACTTGATATAAATATGGCACCGCAACGATCCTACTTATTTGTTTTTTTTTTTTTTTTAAATAAAATAAGAAAAATGACAATGAAATATAAAAGAAATTCACCAAAAACAGTGAGATCCTGGTAATTTCTGACTTCTCATAGCTGGGGCTGCATCCGGCAACGGCGCGATTGATTCTATGCAGTAGGGTGATCCGGGAATCAACAAAATCCTATCCTAAGTTCCTCCTATCTTTACTTACAGTGATGGCTCTTCAGAGTATAGTGTTAGGAGTCGAACAGGATGGGTTTTCATCCACAAGGAATGACTTTTGCATCGAGTGTTGAAAAGGTGAGGCTTTAATTTTAGTTTTGGATTTTTGTTTAAAAGCGATTGGCGAGTTGTTTGTGATGATTAATTATAAAAAGCGAAAGTGAAGTGAGAAAAGGTAACTTTGAAGGTTTAGGTCACTTTAAGCTTGACAACATGGGAGTATGAAGTGTCCTCGGGTTTTATCACTCGCATTATAATGAAGCAACCTATAGTCGAGCCATATGGGATCTTTGTTTAGCCTTACTAGCAAGCCCTAACCCTAGAATCACTCTATTTGAGTCGACACGGGTAACATGCATCTCGGCCACATTTTGGTTTGAAACCACAGCATTGACATCATTTCGTTGTTTCGTAAAGGCCATTAAAACAACCAGTGCATCGCCAAATAAAGCCTGTATCCTACAAAGCATGGTAAGTATTAGCCAGTAATGACATTCGTGATGTCAACCCTAGTTTGAGGAAGATGGGGGCCTATAAATACATTTGCATTTAACATGAAACGACCTGTGACTGCCCTTGACGAGCTAGCTACCTTCTGTAACTTCAAGTAGAGCAGCGAGCATCTCTTGAGTTGTCGTCCTCGAGAGGGTTGTTTGGTAGCCTAGAAAATGAGAGAAAGAGGAGAGAAGAGAGAGAAAAAGCAAAAAAACCTCGAATGAAAATTCAAAGAGATATTTATAAAATGAAAATGTGCGAAAAAGATTGCTTAGGGTTCTGATTTGGGGGGCGCTTATATAGGCCGCTGCGTGTGAAAATCTAGAAAGCCTAACATTTAGCTCATCTCAGGGACAAAATTAATACACCAAAATGAAGTCGGTTGGCATTAATTACAAAAGTATGTGAGAGCGAAGATTTGGTAGGCGAAACGATTTCGTAGGTAGCGAAAATTTATTGCTTTAGCGAAACATTTAACTAACCTAAGCGAGTGGACGAGAGATAGCGAATCACAAATTTAAGCTATGCACGATCAATTTATTTAATAAATCATTAAGATAACGAAATTAAGAATTTATTTAAACACGATGGATTTTAAACTCACATGGCATTCCGTAGGATTGCGAATTTTCGCAATCATAAGTAATCAAGGTTTGTTCTTATTTGCTTGCATCACGAACCACCCTTGCGCCGTTTCTTCTTCACTTTGCCTTCATTCCTTCATTGAATTTTTGTATGTTTGAAGGCGATAAATGAGTTCAATCATATTGGTTCGGCCACGTATCTCGATATTGAACTCTCGAGTACCTTGAACACGCAAAACAACGAATAACCTCTAAGCGACACTGAAAGTGATACTAAGAAGACACGAACACTTTAATTGGCATTATTGACATGATTAGTGCATAAAAGCCTCAAACCTATACGATATAGGGCTCGAAAATAGCCACTTTTTGGAGTGTCGGTGCTCTTCGTCGCGCGAGGTGCTCATGCGTTCCATGTATGTTGTAAGATTTTCCTCACTCTGTTTTGGGCTCATAATTGCACAGTCGACGACTCAGGTTATTATGTAGGACCTTTCCCAGTTGGGGCTGGATTTCCAGTGCGTTGGATTCTTTCTTGTTGAAGCTTTTTTTAAGACCAAATCCCGTATGTAACCTGGGCTTGACTCACGGTTGTAGTACATATTTGTCTTCGTTTGATACTCTTAAATGTATTTGTTGAACTGTTCGTTTTCATCCAGCAGTTCCAAGTTGAAGCCTGCTGAGAACCTCATCGTTTGTTACTCCGTCTTAACTCGACTACAGGAATTTATTCCAATCTCAGCGGGGGCTCTTTATACATGCCCAGGCTAAAGCGAATGGGGTCTCGAGTTCTTGACCACAGTAATGGAATCCTGTGGAGGCCTTAGTACCTCGGGAGGTATTCTGGCTTCGCTAAGATCTTCTGGCAGTGCTTTAAGAGGCTGACTTTAGGGTTCGATGGTGACTTGACTGTCAGTTCCAGGTGCGAATTGTCTTTGGTGACGAGTAATAATTTTTAATTAGAGCTCGACACAAAATCCACGAATTTGGTGTTGTCGAAATTTGTTTTCCTTATCGATACTAAGACTCTTGGATCTGAGACACATATGATGGCTCGCGCCTGAGGATTGCGTATCTTACGTTGCGTAATCGTGGCTAAGGAATCGGCCTCGGCCCACTTGGTAAATAATCGACGATTACATAAATTGCTGGCCCCTTGCCCGATGGGCGAAGGCCGATATGTCCATTATTTCTTTGGAAGGGCGGTGGTGATTGATGTTAGGGGCTTTGACGGGAGGCGTGATATTTTGGCGTGTTCGTGGTCTGCGTCTTTTTGATTAGGTCGTCAGCGTCTTTAAGTATCGTAGGCGATAGTATCCCACTGCCTGGCTTTTCACGCTAGCGTTCGGGCTCAGATATGATTCCGCATATGCCTTCGTGTGCTTCCCATATGTGTACTCAGTCATCTTCTCCGTATGCATTTGGGAAGGTGTGAAGAATCACCAACGTAAAAGTACCCTTGTGATTGGTAAACACAGAGACCTTACTCTTATCTTGGCGGCTTCTTTGAATTCGATCTGGTAGGATTTAAGTCATTAATATAATCCCCGAATAGGGTCCATCAGGTTCGGCCTTGGATCTATAGGCGGCCCAGCGTCGCTGTAAATTCGATAGGGGTTTTGCTAGGTGATGACAGGGCGTTGACCGTAGAATCTTCTTGCAAAGTAGTAGCTAGTTTGAGGCGTCGGCTCAGTATTCACATTCTGGGGGCGTCTTGACCCAGAACCAATACAAACTTTTAGCAAATCACGGACCTTTTGGAGATATAGAGACATAGTCTCCTTTTAGCTGTGCATGTATCTTGATCTGCTGACCACCGGTTGAGTCAACGTGGACTCTCTGTTGGTCGACCTCTAATGAGTGGGCGAGGATTGGGAGGCCTGCTGTGAGCAGTGCTCATGCTGACCGTTGTTAGGCTTATGGAACCCAGGCACAGTGTGTTCAATATCTCTGAGAGAGTTTATGGGAGGTGGGCCATACTGGTGTGTGGGCTCGTGAGCTCTATCGGAGCGGGTGCATGGCCAGTCGGCTGGGACTGTCACCCATAGCGAGTTTTCGGCTTGTACTGATGTCGGAGCACTTCAAGCAGCTCTGGCCCCCCTTGCCAAACCACCTGGGAGGCAGGTTTGTGTATCTCAGCAGGTGGGTACTCAGTTGGGACTTCTATGGGTGTGAGCACGGAAATAGGACGAGCTTAGTCTGCCGAGTCTACCAGTCATAGTATCAACTTTTCCATTCTGATGCACCTCTCCTGGCTCTCACGAGCTGTTCTGATAGTAAGCTTGGGTCTTTGGACACAAATATTTGTCTCTAACGAGTCTTTGCCTTTGGTTGGGAGAAATACGTGCAATTTGAAATCTGAAGTGAGGAGTTCTTCTTCCAACGGGACTTACTGGAATGGGAGAGGAGAACTGGTATGTTTTTAATCTGTGAATGTATCTTTACATTTTTTCGTCCCGAAGGCTTTCTTGAACTTGGAAGAAGGTACGGCATTTATCACTTTCGCTCACGGATACGAAGCGGCAAAGGCTGCGACCCTTGTATCATTGCATTGCATTACCTTTATTCCTGGCTGACGGCATGTCGGCGATGCTTTTATTTTTAATACGGATTAGCCTCTGATTCCCACGTGGTTAACTATGAAACCCATAAATTTTCCGGCTGACACACCGAAGGCGCATTTGGCTGGGTTCAGCTTCATGTTATAATTCCTCAAGATCTGGAATGCCTCGGAGATGCCGTTGATATGGAATCGGACTTTAGTGGACTATGACATATCGTCACATGCCCTTTCATTGTTGCACCAATGCAGCACTGGAACATCAGGTTCACTAGTCTCTGGTAGGTTGCTCCTGCATTCTTGAGTCCAAAGCGGCATTCTGCGATAACCAGTGGGTTCGCTGTCTTGTGACGACGAGAAGTCTTTCACAGTCACGGTCGTCTTGATCCCGGTTGTAAGCGAAAATGCATCCGTAAGCGAGTAGTTCGTGGCTGCGAGTGGCGTCCACGATGGTCGATTCGGTGGGGAAGGCGTCGCCCGGGCATGCTTTGTTTATGTCGATGAAGTCGATCTGGTCGCCGCTGCGGTGGCTTTCTTGGCAATCTGGCGGTCTTCGCGTGATTATTCTGCCTCTTATCGCTCCTGGCGGAAGGTTCTGGAGCTTCCTCGTTGATAGCTTTTGTCTTTCAGGTGCGAAACTCGCCCGTTTTGTTTAGCGATTTGAAGGGCGGGTTGGTGTTAGGTTTATGGGTGATTATTGCGGTCGATTCCTCAGTATGCGCACGCGTCCATGCGAAGCGTCTCTATTCGATCTCAGCGAGTGAGGAGGCCCTTTGAGATCTTTGGTAGTTTAAGACGATAGGCTAGATGTGCAGGTTGTCATCGGCCCACGGGTTAGTTCCTCGCGGGGGCTGGTCGGGTGAAGCGCCTCGTCGCGCGTATCAAACTCGTGTCGGCGTTCCGTAGTCGACCGCTTTTGTTTCGGTAGAACAATGTAACACTCGCCTGTGCAGATTTCCTCGGACCGTCAAACCATTCAACCAGAATTTGAACATCATGTGATATCTTTGGGGATGGCTTTTATTGCGTTGAGGGAGATACGCTGCTTAGCGTATTATAGAGGTGACGGGCGTCCACTATAAAGGGAACCTTCTTTGGCCGTCGTTGCTTTTGGCGGGGTTCTCGAGTCGGCGCAGGTTGAATCGAATGACGGTAGTACCTTCTCTCCACGAAAATCCCCGCGGTGTGTGTTGGCGGGATCACAGCACCTACTCTTCCAGATACCCACGTCTTGTGGCCAGAAGCCCCAGCGAGATGATCGTAGAACTCCCATTATCAATTAAAACTTGGGGTGGCGTGGTGTTAGCCCTGAAATGCGCGGACTATTGAGTCGTCATGGGTCTTTGGCACCCTTCGGATCGAGTCGAGCGTGATGGTAGTGTGAATTGTGGCGATTTAGATCGCTTGTATTTCTGCAGTAATACCGCGATCTTATACTCGTGGTGGGCTTTCGTAGAACTAGATTCTCTCCTCGGTAAATCCTCCACGAGATCATAGTTTCTCCCGAGCTGTTGGTGCTGAGCAGGTTACTGTCGAGATGGTGGAGCTGCTTGGCCGGGGCGAGTTATGGATTCACGGGCGACTTTGGGTTTTGATTGAGCTTGGTTGTGGAGATATGAAGCGTCGGAATGTCTCATTTATCAAATATTCTTTCTCTTCTTAGTTGTATCACGGTTGTCAGTGCGATGTCCATAGTCCTGTGGAACTGCGATACTTGTGTTATCCAGCATCGCGGGATGGGGGTTCTCTGCGTTGGCCGTCTCGGGAATTGCTCTTTTCAGCACCTCATGCGGGACTTGTGATGCGGGCCGTTGGTGGAGTGAGCGTTGTGGCCAGGTGTCGTCATCCTTCGGTTGCGGTGGACGGGCGGTCCTACGAGACTCCCAGCACTTTGGGATCGCTCGATCCTGCGCTGGGGATTTCCTCCCAGTGATCTTGTCATGTTTGACCTTGAGTAGTGTGTAAGTCGTTTCGCCGGGCGGAGGGGCTCTCCTTCTTTGATATGAGGGCCTCCTCGCGGTTTATGCTTTTACGCACTGGCGGGGACCTCGGCCATGCCCCAGCTTGAGGTTGCGAGATGGGAACATCGGGTCCTTTGAGTTGTGACCCGACACCGCGATGAAGGCTGTGACGACCCAGTACTAAATTCGGGTGCGTCTATCTTGGGGGACTGGCGTTGAATCTTTGTACATATGATTTCATACTTTCTTTGCGATCCTTATGTTTGATGGTCAATAGATGGTAGCTCGGCTTTACATCGTCTAGCTCAGATGAGTGGGAGGCGACCTTGACGGCTAGTTCACGAATGACGAGATAGATGGGGGAATTCGTGAACCGGGCTGGCGGCCCTTTGAGGCGTAGTGGCGAGACTGCATACGGGGTCCTGATATAAACCATCAGGATTTTGTAAGTATTGGGGTGATCGCGGGATCGTTGATTCCATCGAATATTTCTACTGGGAGCATTACAGATTTAATTGGAAGGGGAAAGTCTGACACCTCGGTGTGAAGGAGATTCGGATTTTACTACACGAGGTATCCACCAAGTATCAGACTCGCCCATGCCTCCTTCAGGATGAGCTCTTGAAAGTTTTTGAACTCTGCTCCCAGGCTGTTCCTTAGCCAGGCGAGGTGATTGTGCTCGTCCACGGGCGCCTCACCCAGGCATAGCCGTTTTTCCTCGGTTGGGACAGCTGATGGTCCATGCCCCCTAGCTTGACTGGACTCTGCTTCTGCTTCGATGCCTCGGGGAATGTCGCGGCCAAGTGGTTGCCGCGGGGGGAGGAGTTATGGCCTTCTGGGTTTCTGTCTCCTTTGTTGATGTTGTATGCGCACAGTGGCTGCTCCGATTCTTCCGCTGAACTGGCCCCGGTTGTGGCGACGCTTAGCCGTTTGTATTGGCTTGCATCGTTTCCACGGAGTCGAAATTCTGGCGCGCTCACTTATCACCTAGTGGATTAAGGTGTCCTCGGTGGATTAGTGTTTACTCCCTTGTGTTCCTTGTTGATACCATGTCGATGGCCCCGAGAATCGAGTTATGTTTATGAAGAGATTATCGTTCAACGGACGTGTAGCGATGATGCCTTTTTTTCCAGCGGAATTGGGCTCGGGTGTCGCGCGGGGTCGTTAGGTTGGACGAGGCTATTGGTGAAATTTGGCCCGGAGGATCTTCGGATCGTTTGAGGTGGGGTAGGATTCTTTGCGATGTCGATCCTCTGGGGCTCTTGGATGTACGTTCCTGAAGAACGGAAACGAAGGCGCGAGGGGGCTTCGCGGCGCTCCGTGCTAAGTCAAATTCTTTACGAGAAAGAGAATGTTTAGATGGCTTGAAATGATAGGCGTACCTTTTTAGTGTTGGAGCGGCCTTGTATTTATAATGGATTTTAATCGATTTGAACGATGATTAGGGGTTCTTCCCTTTGGAGGGATAGGTTTCCTCATGTAGTCGACCCTTAGATTTAGCAATGGATTAGTCGAAGGTTTATTTGGAGTAATCCTCCTTCCTTGATAAGGGGTATCAAGTAACGATTAATACATTCTTTTACATTATTTATAATAGGGCGATTGGGCCAGATAGGAGCGTCTTTGGGAATATTCTATCTTTTGTTATTTGTAAAGATATGGTTTGACTGGCCGTGTATGGGCCTTCCTGTTCTTCCGAATCCATGTTTTGGGCCTAACGGGCTGGGCCTTTGTTCGGGCTGTTATGGAAGGACATGGACGTGTACCAGTCCTCACCAGCTCTTTTTAGTTTGCGAATGAAATGTACGGCTCGATTCTGTATCCCTATGATAGTGAGTTCTTTTGAGTTACATGGATGTTCGGGTCAATTTGCATACACTTCAACTAATTTTATAATACCTTGAGATGACTCAAATGGGTGATTATTAGATAAATCCAAGACCTTAAACCAATTGAGTTATCTTTTAGTGTTTAGTCAAGGTTTAATTCAACCTTAAAAAAAATAAAACAAACAAACAAACAAACACCTACTAAGTATTAATTATCCAATGGTTAGTTGACTAATTGAACAGAAGTTTGATTGGGGAAGGCAAGTTGGTGCCTTTTTGGGTGTTCGGTGTAGCAAACCTAAAAACAAAGAGTTCTTATTCATTTATTGACAAATGAATGCTTTCATTAAATTGTTTCAAGCGTGACATGGAGACCTTGTATCGAGTAAATTAATCAGAAGTGTATCTATTTGTCATGCTTGTATTCAGTGTGAGATGTCAAAAAATTATTGTTAGATTTCATGTCAAATTTAATTTTACTTTATCAAGGAGGTAAGTTAAAAATAAATAAAAGTCATTATTACAATATGTACAGAATGATAATACAAAAAATAATAACTTGAAAAGTAATCCCTATAAATCATTGGAACAGAGATTTATTTGGAACTCTAAACATAATATCTATCTATTCTTAGTACCAATTTGGTTTTACATTTTTATACCAAAAATAAATCTTATATTTATCTTTTATTCCTTAAATATTCTCCGACCATTTACTTATTTCATTTTACATAATTTATTATTATTATTATTTGTAAAATCAGAGAAAGATATAATTTACTACATTATAGAAAAATATAATAAATTCTTTCAAAGATGGTTGGGAAAACTACAATGAATTTCAGAGATCTGGATGGCGAAAAGAAAGTTTCTGATTGGTTCAATCATTGATTGAAGAATTTTCAATTGAATTATGAGATAGCGGTTTTTAAAGATTTTTCGGAATTACATGATACAAACAATTATGGGGATGGATTTTTATAGAATCTATGGGAGGTTAGGAAGCTAAAACATCAAGTTATGGATGACATACAATGAACACATGAACTTGAACGGGGTTGAAGATCAGTGTTTTGGGGTGGAGCGGATCAGGAGTGGGATACGTGACACGTGGCATCATAAGAGCCACTTATCAAACTTAACTTAAAATAAGTTAAGATAAAAGAAAAAGAAAAGAAAGAAAGGGGAGAAAGGAGGAGAAAACGTAGAGAAATAAGAGAAGAGAGAGAGAGGAGAAAGAAACTTTGACTTCTCTTTAAGATCTACGGAGCTCGGGTGGTCGTCTCGTGTCGGGCCAAGAACAAAAGTTCATCTACTCGATGAGGGCTATGCGTGGGTACTGAAAACACGAGATTTCACCAGGGATTCAAGAGAGGAGTTCGGGAAATCAAAGGTTTCGGGTTTAGGAAGTGTCCACGGGACTTCCTAAAGTTTCTTCTACGCTCCAAGAGGTAGAGATTCTTCCAACTTTGGTTTATTTTCCATTCTAGGGGTTGTTTGGTTGAGTTTTAATGCCCTAAAGGGACTATTTGGTTGAGTTTTAATGCCCTAAAGGGGCTGTTTGACCCTTTTTGCCCTAAGAGGCTGTTTGGCAAAATAATGGGTTATTAGAATAATTCCATTTTGACCCTATATGATGTCCATTTTTTTTGCTGATTTTCGGTTAGAAAAAGGGAGAACTTGGACTAGTATCCTTCAAGGAAATTGTAGCCATACGTAAGAAATTAATGTTAGGCTTTTGAATCACCCAGGTGGACCTCACATAACAAGCTATGAAGAATTAAGTTTTAAAGATTTGCTTCAGTATCCTGTTTTGAAGTAGAACCTCACATCCGGGTTTTGGACTGATTTCGGCTAGGAAAAGTGAGAATTTGGACTAGAAATCCTTCAAAGACTTAGCTCTATTTGAGAACTTGATGTTAGGCTTTTGAATCACCCAATCGGACCTCACATAACTCAAGTTATGGTTTGTTTTTTTCGGGATTGCTACATACTAGGTTGTTTAATAAATTGTGTCCAGATTTTTGCCACTATTGGTATATGATTGTACTATATCATTGCTGGAATTGAGTGATATACTTGATTGAAATTGTGTGGAAGTCAAATTGTGTGTTTTAATGGTTTAGCTTGTGATGTGCTTGTATGAATAAGGTCATTACATGGCTTATTGTAGGCTAGTTGTGGACATTTTTGTCCTGATTTGGCTTAGGGTTGATGGATAATAAGCTACTTTCAGTGGTAGTGACTGTGATCAATGTATGCATGTATTGATGTGATGGCATGAATTGTATGGTATATTTGGAATATGTATGCTTTTTGATATAAATGTCAAATGATGCATGGAAATGATATGCATGAGTAAGCATGCACATTCATCATATATGTAGCATGGTATGAATGAGCAATGGCACGATTGCATTGCATTATGCACTAGGACATCACATGAAATGGGTGTGAGTGCATGGTAGAGATCAACACTGTGTTTGATGTTCGATGGTATGTTGTGGGTACATGGTTGATCGACACTGTGTTTGGTGTTCGATGGTGAGCTTGGCAACATGGGACAATGTCCAAAATGAGTCCCACTATTTTAAAAAAGCGAAAAAAGAAACATGTATGTTGGAAGCGCGAGTTAGGGTAGATCCCTCCCAAGGGTTAAGACCAAGCATTGCGATTAAGCATGATCCGCTGGCGGTAAGCCCGCTAAAAATGTCAAAAGGGAAAAATGTCTATTAGTTGCTGTTAGACATGATCACTGATGGTGAAAGCCCGTAAAAATGTCAGTAAGGGCAAAATGCCTAGTAGTTGTGGTTGGACATGATCCTTGCGTGGTGAAAGCATAAAAATAATGAAAAGGCTTACGACAACTGCGGAGTAAGCTGGAAATCAGTGACCCACAAATGTATTAAACACACGAGAGTTTGATAAATAAAATGAGTTTGGTTATAAAACAAAAGCTTTTGTTTGAAAAAATGGTCATTGATGGAACATAAATGACGGTTTCCTACTTGGCATATGCTTATGTAAGAGTGAGTGAGGACTGGGACGTAGGATAGGGTGAGTCACGTTCTCATCCATGGCATGTAGACATTTGAGTAAATGTGTATATTTTACTTGAATGTGTGAAATGGCATTGCATGTGCACTTAGGAGGAGGTAGCCTTTGTAGAATTATTTCTCTCTTTGTCACGATGCTCACCCGATCGTGGACCCCACTTCCGGTGCAGAGAGTGTATGGGAGGCGGCGCTCAGGCCAGGAAGTCGTGATTATGAAAGAGGCCGATGTGTGGCCTTGATATTACCTTTGTGAAAAGTGTTTTGTATAAAAGAATTGTAACTAAATTCTTTTGGGACTATTGTCTAAATAGTTGAGTATGTAATTATGGTAAGAGGGCCGTAATCGGATCTTCTGATTTGAAGATTAAGTGTTTTATTTTCATATTTTAGATTTAAATATAAATGAATGGGTCCCGGTAAAGGGATGTGTATTGGGGATATGGACAAATGGACCCTGTATGGTCATTACTACTTATGTTGAGACCCTGGATAGGTTATGGTTATACTATTATACAAGTTGTATGTTGGGTAGAGCTCCCCGAACAAAAGAGACTCTGCCTGATTTTTGTGAAAATATGGATCCCGATAAATGAGATACAATAGTGTGGTATCGGGTTACCCGAAATCCATAGTAATTCCGCAGGTTGACGGATTGTCAACGAGACCCCCTGGTTTTGGGGTGTCACAGCTTGGTATCAAAGCTTAGGTAAACGACTACCTAGGGAGCTCAGGTGTGGGTATCCACAACTATGGTTATGATACTAGCTCATCTCAACTAGGTATCAAGAGTCTAGGTACATGAGTACCGAGGGATGATGGGCATAGGTCTAGATCATGAATTGTTGTGTGTTGTGTGTTTTGTGCTTAAAATGTTGTGTGATATGTGTGGTGATTTGTGTGAATAATATACATGGTAGATTGTATATGGAACACTTGGGTTAGAAAACATAACCTTAGGAGTTAGGAAAACAAAATGGACATGATAGTTCGGGAATTGATTTGTATTAGTGTCTGGCATTATGCACCCAACGAAAGGGATGAACGGTGTAGTTCATGATGTTAAAGTCTATTAGTTGTTGGTGGCATGTGCACTACTAGCTAGACTGAGATAGAAAATTGATAATTCTATTGCTATCTGACACGTGTAGATGGCTAGCATAGGAAGAGGGTGCCAGGGTGGTGGGCGGAGTAATAACTCACAACCACCGGCTAATTAATCGTCGCCTTTTCCATGGCAGACTTGCAACCAATCAAGACATAGTTACAAAGATACCTTAAGAGTTTCTGCACCATGTCACTCTTGATAAACTTGCTGGGACAATAAATACTTCGGTGTTCGCATTTTAAAAATGGTCTAGTCTATGACACCGCAAGTGCAATGTGTCATACAAGCAGTAAAAATCATGCAATAAGTCCAGGTATCATTCCTGGTGTAGATATTGATAATAATTGCAATCGAATTTATCTGCGAATAACAAATTTATGCTGGCTTGACCAAGAATCGATAGTAAAAGCTTTATCTTTGAAAAATAAAAAGATCCGGTATCATTGAATTAAAATATAACTGGGGCCAACATGGTACAATCAATAATATGAAAGAATAAAATACTGAACGTAATCGCTCCCCTGCGGAGAAACGAAATCATCGCATCATAATGAAACACGCCACCTTGCATCGAAAAGTACATTGCTCGTTTGGCTAATGGATCTAGATTTGTCCGAAGATCACAAATGTTGCAGCGCCGACGCCTCCATCACCGGTTAGAGCCCTCGCTTCGAAGTTAAGATCGGGAACTCTTCAAATGTTTGTATTTCCATCTTCTTGCAAGATCTCGGGGTGTTTTTTCTCAATACTTCACACCTATTTCGCGACACCAGATCTTTTCGCTTCCTCTTGTGGTTTTTGGTAAAAGTTCTACCACTTAATTGGTGGCTCATCCTTCGATCTATCGGGTTCTTCTTTCCCTGATTAGATCTCAAACAATGCATAGGGTCGGGGAGCCCCCCTCAGATCGGAGGGTGGAACTCTCTCGATTATTTATATTGTTAAATACTCCCTCCAACTCACCACGCTAATGGGGATTTATCAAAATGAACTTCGTGAGCTTAAAAAGCGCCCATCAATGGTAACTAACATACCCATAAGCGAATGCTCACCTCGTGAATCTCCAACTCGTGTCACGCAGAGGGCATCTCGATTTTCGCAGCAAGATACACTCCTTAAACCGGTATTCCTAGACTACCATTGGGAACTTATAGATTCAAAATAATTAATAAATAAATCACAATCCAAATAATTTTCCGATTTTTAAAAGATCAGAATTCACCCAGAATCTAATCCGCTTGAGTCGCTTAATATCGTGATTACAATTAACAACGGAGCATCTATCAAGTACATCCATTGTAATTGCAATTAACTGAGAAGAAATGAATTTTAAATTTGTCTAGATTTCACAATTTTCAAAGAATTTTAAGAAGAAAATAACAAAAATAAAAATCTAGCTTCAATCAAGCTTCGCATGCTTCACCGATTCGATCCAAAAGAAAAGAAAATAAAGGAAAAGAAAAGAAAAATCTACTCTAAACTATACAATGAACCCTTTCCGATTCACACAAAGAAAGACCGAATCACAATATTTATAACCTACTTATCACGTAGCAAAGCCACTGCAGATAGTGGTTCTAGGTCAAACTCGTGATGGGTTTTCTTTGCACAAATGACTAACAAAGGAGGTTCAATTTGCGAATTAAATTTGGATTTTAAGGTCTGACAAAATAAGGAGGATTTGATTGCTTCATAGGCCGAAAATAAAATAAGTAAAAATGTAAAATAGAACCCTCAAGTGTTAAAGCACGTAGGGTTGGATTTCTAGGTAACTGAGGGTTCCCGGTGGTCCTTTCCTCAAGGCTGGGGGAGGATGACATAGTCATTTCCCGAACCTGATCTTCATTGAAGCTAAACCTAACCCTTAATAATTATCCTTGAAAAAAATCCAAGATCCACCGGCCATCGCGTTTCTGGCCATTAAACGCAAATCACCTTTTACTACCTCACAATGGATCATAAATGATAACTAACAAACATCAATGGATCTAACATTAAGCATCCAATGAGCCCAAAAGATTACTAAGTAATAACCATTCAAGGAGACTAAAAAGGGATGAAAACCTAATGTTAAAAGGAGAACACGTGACTAAGAAGGACTACCCGCCTCGAAAAACAGGGAACCTCCAAGAATTTTCCCAACATCCTTCACCCAACACTTTCCCGCTTCAAGGATGAAGGGTTTTAGTCGCTCATCCTCCAAGTTGTCATCCTTGGAGGGTGTTTGGCAACCAAGAAAGGGAGAGAAAATGAGAGAACTGAAGCGGGAAAGGGAAATGGTAAAGTCTTCCCGCCACTTTGGCTGATTAAGTCCTTCCTCAGTACAAAGCTTCACTGAGGCTTAAATAGGTGCTCAGTGTATAGGAAATTACAAAAAAAAACCAAAATAAAAAGCCATTACAAGGGACAATTTTGGAAGAAACAAAAATTGGAACAAACAGGGAGAGCGTCCAAAAGGTGAACAAGGCTATCGGATGAATAAGGTCGCAGGGATTCCGCATGAACAAAGGTGCGCATGAAGCCATTTCTCAACGTGCAAAATTTCGCAGCCTCCACTTTTCAGACATTTTCCGCCTTCTTTCCTTCGGTCTCCGATCCGGTACGCTGAGTTTGACTCAATTCTTCGTGCTTGAAATCGACCTCAACAATTTCAAGACAAATAAATGGTAAAAACTAAGCAAAATTAGCCACAAAATGCGATCAAGAGAGTAAAGAGGGACCTTAATGTGCAAATCGGGTTAATTAGAATGATTAGCACAAAAGCACCAAACCTATAATAAATATGGTTTAAAATAGCACTTTTTGGGCACTAATCACACCCCCTAACCTACAAATTGCTAGTCCCTGCCAGAATGAAATAAAGAAAGAAAGAGAGAGCATACAAAACGATAACAAAATAATGTTCACAAAAACGGTATTTCAAAAAGGTTGTGAATGAGTAATGCCTATGTCACGCCCCGAATCCCGGACCGACCCGATTGGCGGATCCGAACCGGTTTCCGGGACGCGAGACCATGTACTGGGACTCTTTACCTGATTTTTTTTTTTTTTAAAACCACCGTACCGTGGGTACGGCCCACATCATATAACATAATCCAAATATCATGTACATATCAAAGACTACCACACGGAGTGGTGTCCATCAAAATCTAAACATCTATAATCGAGTCTCATTTACAAATACAAAATCAGACTTTACTTATACAAATCGAGCGGAACCTAACATGTGTTAACCCTTGCTGCGTGTCGCCTACCGATGCTGGATGTTTGTCGATGTCTTCCTCGTACCTACACCTGAGCCAAAACCCGCGGCTGTTTTACGCGAGCGGGAAGCATATCTTATAACTTATATTGATACTCATGTATTCAACCGAATCATGATAAAATGTATAACGTAAACAGATATCAAAATCATCATGACCATATAATCCAAAGATATAACAGTCAAATCATATTCAGAGCAAACTTAGACATATACAATGGCAAGGCATCCAATTCATCTCTTTTACATAACTCAGGAATTACACTTATGGTGTAGACTTATCCTTATTGATCTTATAATTAAGGCAATGGATCTTATTCTTATTCGCATTTCAGATAATCAGATTCGATCTTATTCATGTATCGTATATCGGGATCTCAAGCTCATACTTTATTTCGACCTCCGTGTGGAGTTACTTTAACCTATGCTTATAATATACTTAAACACGCATTGATATTTAGATCTATCTCATATCTCCGTAGGAGTTCAACTGCACTTATACTTATCCTACTGAAGCTTTACACTTTGCTCGAGATACCCGTAGATATCACAGCTTACTGAACGTAAAACGGATTTACTAACTTAATCTTATACTAGAGTACCCGTGAGTACTACTTGATCAATGCTTGCCTGGATACCAACTCAGGTTGGTATCATATTCCAAACAAGTCCTAGGGGTTAACATATACCTATACTCATACTCTGAGTACCCGTGAGGGTACTACTTGAGTTTATCCTCTGTCTTACTGGGATCTCTCTACTCTGTACTACGTAGTTTATTCCCGGTATTCTCGGATCTGTCCTGGTATTATTTTGGGAGCATATACATGTATTTCAGATTTATACATGTATTACGTAGTATATACTGTTTTGGCGTAACTTATACTTGTTTTACGTAACTCGATTCTCAGATTCTGAGCACATACTCATTTTACGTAACTTATACTGTATATAGGACTTATTCTTATCTTACGCATCTTATACCGGGATTACGTAACTTATTATCAGATATCGGA
Organism: Tetrastigma voinierianum; assembly: GCA_016808115.1. Classification (NCBI taxonomy): domain Eukaryota; kingdom Viridiplantae; phylum Streptophyta; class Magnoliopsida; order Vitales; family Vitaceae; genus Tetrastigma; species Tetrastigma voinierianum. The sequence goes on from JAEQBH010005673.1 coordinate 130,763, forward strand.
CATGTATACCCGTAGGTACTAGTTGCACATTTACTGGTACAAAAGTACTGTGAGGGGCCATGGGCGATTCCTTTATACCTGAGGTACTGTGAGTACCACTGACTTATACTTGTCTTACAGATATGGGAGTACTCGTAGGTACTACAGAACTAGTACTTATTTACTGATACAAGAGTACCCGTAGGTACTACAGAACTTAATCAAATACAAGAGCACCCGTAGGTACTACATAACTTATCGATACGTGACTTATCAAAGTGTGAGTACCCGTGAGGTACCATGCAGATTGACTACACGGACTTATCAGATGTATGAGTACCGTAGAGGTACTACAGACTTATACAAATACTGACTTATCGGGATAGAGTACCAAAGGAAGTACTACAGACTTATACGCATACTCCGGACTTATCGATGTAGAGTACCCGTGAGGTATTACAGACTTATACAGATACGACTTATCGTATGCGTGAGTACCCGTGAGGTACCACAGACTTTATCACGCACATGACAATCTTCGTAGGCACGCATCACGCATTCATACTAAGTAACCGTAGTTATTACCGGACTCGTGACTTCTATTTTACACTCTTGTACTTATTTGCCGACACGAGAGCAAATCTCGTAGGTACTACCAGCTTAGTACTATCAGATCGATACGAGAGTAAATTTAGTACTACTAGGACTTATACTTGTTTCACCGACACTGAGTACCTGTAGGTACCATCGACTTATACTATCTCGACCCGTAGGAGTTATAGAGTTTCTTCAAATACAGGAGTACCCGTAGGTACGACAGAACTTAAACAGATACAGGAGTACCCGTAGGTACTACAGAACTTAATCAGATACAGGAGTACCCGTAGGTACTACATAGCAAATGGGCTGCAGGTACCTGTGAGGTACTACAGAATATATACGAGGTAACTGTAGGCAGATTTTAGATCTTTACCATATCTCGCCTTATTCTTATTCGAGTCTTATCATATAATTGTTAGATTACCTAGACCGCACACGGAATGAGTAGACACAAGACAAAGGCACCGGCTGCACAAGATGACGTAGAGTGCCGCACTAATCGAGAGTACCGGGTACTAAAGTGTCGGCACGGCCGAGTGTCGAAGACTAATCGTGAGAAGACTGGCATTAACGCGCACAAGCCCATCTACGAGAGTGCCACGCATTCAATCAGAGAGTACCATACTAATGTGCCAAGCACTACCGAGAGTGCCGGTCATTCAATAACTGGTCTGTGCAATTTTAAGCAATTATATATTCTAATACCTACTATCTTATAAGAGAGCATTATTAAATTCACATTTATATGTTCACATGATTGTGGCCTCGGGCCACCGTAAGGTATGATACAGCATGTAATCACACATTAATCATGTATTCTATTCTTCTATGAATCTACGCCTACCCAGAATCGGAATCAATCCAATCGGATCGTCCAAACTCAAGTTATGACATTTTCATGCCAACTAGTCGATTTACCGATTTTACCAAGGGACTGTTTGTATTACTCATTTTTCCGGGGTCTTGACTTCATATTTTGACACTATGTCCTTATACTCATTTAAAGCGAATGTGCTAAGGGTTCTATTCCAATTGGAATCACCCACCCGAGCACTAATCTAAGTTACAACAACAACCCGACTTCTCTATGATTAACTCCGATGTGTGAGCCTGGGGCTTGCACATACCCCACTTGGAGGAATATTTCGACCACTTAGAGTCAGAATTTGACAACATTTCTTTCTTTTAAGTTTGGTTCTCCTTGAAGTCTATTTTGGGCGCCACTCAATCACTCAAATCGGATGCTAAACGGCAGTTATGGCCAAAATACAAAAACTGGTCAAAACTCAAAACTAGAATAAGTCTCTACCGGTACGAACTTCTACTGGTAGACTCGCCAAAAATGACCAGAATCGAAGTTCTACCGGTAGAACTTAATCTCACCTGTGAAGACACCGAAACGCCTGCACGGGTGTTTTCACATTTTTCCTTCACTTTAATCCATGGATCATTCTAATAATTTCCTACACACTCAAAACCATTCCACCACCTTGAATTCCTTTCATCTTTCAATTCATCTCTTTCATTTCTTATCTTCTTCAAACCTTCCTATGAATTTCTCCTCAAAATCATTTCCAATATGGGTCTTAACCCATAATAATAAGCAACTAAGGATTTGTTAGGGTTTACTTTAAACCCTAACTCAATTGTTTAATATTTAACCATGAATCCAACCTCAAAGAGATATTCCTACTTTTCAGGATTGTATACTTTCCAACCCTACCTTTCAATAAATCTTTGATTAGGAAGAAAGCCTAACAAACCCTAGATTTGGAACTCATAAACCTCTCTAGAATCCCATACAAAATCCATGGATCTATAATAGAGTTCATATCCAAGGTTGTATCCATACCTGGGCTTGATCTCGCTTGAATCCTCCTTCTTCCTCTTCCTCTTCTTTCTCCCCTTCTTTCTTCTCTACTGTCCTCCCCAATTTGAGACCAAATTGGTCTTTAAACCATGGATTTGTTAAGCCAAGGCTCGCCCTCCAAATAAAACCCATTTTTGGGTTAAATTCTCTAATTGCAATTTGGCCCATGAATTCTCCCTTTTGAAATTCAACTTATGCATATTCTAGTTTAACCCCACATCTTCCTCTTTATGACTTTCTCTATATCCTTTTTGCAAATTACAAGATTGCCCTCAGATCTTGTAAACTTTCCGGTTTCAATTTATTTCCGAAAATTCCTATTTAGCTTATAATATACCCCTACACAAGTCCGAAAAACTACTAAGTGTATATTTCAAAGGCATGTACCAACCCTAGCGAATCATCAAAGCCTTGCCCAATAACTATCTTCGGCAGAATGAATGCCATACAAAATCGAGCATCAAAAGAGCCCCATCCCTCTTGAACTCAACTTAAACTTCCACCAAAATCTAAGTGTTTGTTTGACTACTCAACAATAAACTCAAGCAACCGTGACTCTCCCTAACCAAAGTTTCCATCACGCTACCTAAAGACACTAACCAACCTAAATAGATTAGGGACCACTTTATTCCACAACTCTTTTGCGCCAGAGGTGCAATGCCGAGGGTCTCGACTTCACCAAAGTCCTGTAACGGATTAACCCACGACTCCCAACCAAAGGAAGGTTTAGGCATCAAGTCACAGGATCTTTCGACCACAAACTCTATAGGTTTCAATTTGACTTCGAATGATTTCAGAGCCTAAAGACCTACAACTCGCTTAAACTTCTCAAATGCATCCACCCGTAGCTAAGAATGTCGATGGCTCCCAACCAATTGGCTTAAAGCACTGTGCTTAAAGGCTTCTCGCCATAAACCCCTGACCGTGTTCGGTTTCAAGGCAAGCGTTGCAATTTTTCTTTCTTTTCTTTTTCTTTTCTTTTTCTTTTCTTTTGGAAGACACATTGGCCTTCTATTCATAGGGGTCCTTAACCTATTGCAAGTGGTCAACGAAACTAGGGTAAGTTTTACAATGTTTAGGGTAGGCAATTTTTCAGCCTATTGTTGAAACCTATTGTGCTTAGTGTGTGGTTAGCTAGAGGTGGAAGAAAAAGGTTGAAATCAATAAAAATTCAACTAATCATTCACTCAACTAGGCATGGAACCAATCTAACATCAATAGAATTGGACAAAGTTTCAATTTTTCAAACCACAGGTTAGGCAAACAAAAAAAAAAAAAAATTTCAGCTTAAAATGGGTCCAATTTTTGAAAAGTAAAGTTGTATAGTATAACAATTTCCACTGTAAGGAAAACCAGCAAGCCACTGAACAAACAAAATGGGCTTGCTCAAAATAATAATAAAAACATAAATAAATGTCATTTCCTTCGCTAACTCTCCCCCCAACCAAATGTCACATTGTCCGCAATGGGCTTGGATTGGAAAGTTAGAGAAGGAAGTGCTACCTCCTTGATGATATGTACTCGTTTTTGGATAGGAGACTTTGAAAGATTTCCACCGACACCTTATTCACTCCGTTTGGGTTTCAAATAAACAAGTTAGGAGAAGAAAAGAGAGGAAAAAAGTGATCAATTGGATCATTTTGAAAATTTCACCTTCATAAAAATTTCAAATAGTGTTCTTTCTGGTTGATTTAGATTCTACACTCTTTAAGCTTTCCAACGGTACCAAAAACGCCTAAAACGGAGTTCGAATGAAAAAGTTATGCTTAAAAAAATAAGACCGAGGCAAATAGAGAGTAGCGAAAATTACATAATAGCGAAGACGCGCTAAGTAGCGACTTTCGTAGCGAAAATTTCTCTTGCGAATTTTCCGATTACCCGGCTTCCTCGATTTTTCTTCATTCTCGTCAAAAAAATTAATATAAGAAAAAATTTTAAAAATGCGTAAAATTAAATTAATCTAAAAACAAAGATTAACTAAAAATTAGAGAAAATCTAAAAGAAAAATTAAAGAAATCAAAATAAACTAGAATAAACAAAATAAAATAAGAAAATCAACAAAAATGAAGCGAATCCTTTGTTCACTCAAACCAGCTTTGCTCAGTCTCATTCCAAAGGGTGCTAGGAGGAACTGGTGGAGCTTAGAAATGCTGAGGTTCGGGTTATCCGAATCCGAACCAGCACCCGAACCATCCACTATGTCATGCGGTATGTGTAGCTGCCATTGTCTTTGATGTAGTGGCAAAGGCTTCTGCACAGCTACTACTAATTTCAACTTTTTCAGACAAGCAAATAATGACCGGTATTTAGCTTGGGAGTGTGTGCTTCAGATGTGAATTGTGGCTGTGTGAATTAGGCTGGCAGTGGGTACACTGGTCCGGGAGGATGCCGTCTCGGTGGGCTGTTTGTGGCTTGGGCAGTGGACTTTTGGGGCTCTTCTATTTCTTCATTTCCACTACCCTCCTCAGTCAACATTGGGGAGGTTCCTTCTTTTTGTTGTTTACATTGCTCCTCCACTGTGGTGTCACCGTGCACTCTTCTTCCTGGTTCACTCTCGCGAACAAGTCGATCGTGAGCCTTAAAATGGAGGCACCGCAGTTGTCCAATTTATGCTCCATTTCACTTTGAAGTCCATCACCTCTCTCATTCACAATGTTTTCCATATGGTCAATTTTCTCGGCTTAATCGAAAGCATTGGATTGTCTTCGCTTCTTCCACAAAGTCACCTACTAGCTTGGTAAGTGTCCGCATCACGTTTGCTCAACTCGGGAGATTTGGCTGTGATGGCTGAGGCCGGACAGAGGCATACTATGACGAGGAGGTGCATGTCGGGGAACATCAGAGAAGGGCACTATCCATCGCCTATAGTCCCTCATGGACCTATGGGTTTGGATTTCTCCATGTTGCCGATCGCCGCGTGGAGGCTTCAACTTCATGGACATGTATGTCAGTTTCTCTCCACAAGGTACTCACTGGCATCGCTCTCCCCAGACCGCCCAACAAGCCGTACAGGCCTGGCTTCGCCACACGCGCTGATCCGCCACCGCGTCGACCGCGTCGCCCACTTAAAAGACTGCCGAATGCAAGCCTACCCGCGGACGCGCCAATCGATCGCGCCCGGCACGGCCCATAGCCTCGGCGGCTTAGCTGCGCGGCCGACGGGCCGCCGACGAAGCCGCGCCGGCTGGGCCGCGGTCGGCGGCTGCGTTTGGCACGTAGTTTGGCAAGCCGTAAAGAACGAATGCGGCTTCCAAGCAGGCTTGTCAGAAAGTATATTAAATTTTGTTTTGTAATTAAATCAAATTTTTTAAAAAGTTATATATAATTTTGTGGAAATGCTAATTTTTTATTTTTAAACCAAGAAAAATATATTATATATATATATATATATTTGTTTTTCAAAAATAACAAAAATTTGAAAGATGAAGATAAAAGAAAAGAAAATATAAAAATACGATTCTTTATTCTAAAAAATTTCAACAAACTACAAGAAAAAGCTGAGAATTGCATCACTATAGTTTGAGTATCCCAACCAGTTGGCACCCACCCAACTATCAATCATATTATTACTCAACCTTTAAAATGAGCTCATTTTAATACATTTAAATAAAAAAACAACATATAGTTCTTCAATTTCATATTCTTTATTCTTCATTAATCTCTTCAACACGGTCTTGATTGATATCCAAACGCCGTAGTTCATGTCTATAATCATCTACCCAACTTTGAGAGTCCCATGTGTCCTTCTTCCTAATCCTTCAAACACGCTAAGGCTTCAAGCATTTCTGGTGAGGCTTGTCCTCCATTCCAATCATATTTGTCGCAGAAAAAGCAGATTCCGATGCTACAAGAGACACCGCGGGTTAGGATCACGTGCCATTTTAGGATAGCAATAGAAATGTGGATTCATGATTTGACCACTTCATAATATCAAAATTTTTATTTCATCATGCGATAAGTAAGCAGACAAGTAATCAGTATCAAAATATTTTGAAAGATCAAACATACTTGAAGAACCAACTTGTTGCTTTCCTTTAGCTAATTGCATGCAGAATGGATCATTTCTAAATGTAAATGAAGTTGTAGTACTTGAAGAGGCACTACCATATTTAGACTCATAATATTTAGATATGGTGCATAATCGCTCATATACTAAGCCTTCTGGTTTAGGTGGTTGGTTCATACACTCAGCTATAAAATTTAAAATGTTTTCTACACCTTCAACTTTAACCCTTGGATCCATACAAGCAGATAAACAAAAAAAAGGTGGAATATTTTTCCAGTATTTCAAAAATTTTATTTCCATTTTTTCACATATTTCAACAAAAAATGGTTCATCTCTATATTGTTTAAACACAGTACTTATATTGCAAATACACCTAAGTGCTATACAAGATGTAGGTACATATACAGCAGAACATAAGTTAGTAGAATCATAAAAAACTTTTAAGAAATTTAAAAAAGCAAAACCTTTCTCCCAATCATATGAAGTTATTTTAATTTCACCTAGCTTACCATTGACATAATCTGATAATAGGTTATCATACCCTACACAAGATTTTAACATTAGATAGCTAGAATTCCAACGATGACGTACATCACGATGGAATTTTCTTTTCTTTAAACCAAACGATTTACACAAGGCATAAAATTCTTGTAATCTACTAGATTGCATAATAAATTGTAAAGAGCATCAATATTCTATCGAGGGATTTATTAATGTTAAACCATCTTGTACTATTAAATTTATTATATGACAAACACATCTCACATGGAATATTTCATTTAAGGGCCTCCTCTAACCAGTTTCAGAATAAATCTATGGCACTTGTATTGCTTGAAGCACATTTAAAAGTAATACTAAAATTTACTAGACAAGTATACTCTCAAAACACTTGTCATAGATTCATATATGGAAGGCCCATCATGCGGATGATATATTATACGAAAACCTAATACTTTCTTTTTTAATTTCCAATTTGAATCTGTATAATGTGATGTCACACATGTGAAAGGATCATTACTTTGATTAGTCCATATATCCGAGGTCACTGATATAATACCACAGCTCATTGTTCTTGGATTATTAATTGTTATTAGTTTTATAATCATAATTATATCATTACGCAGTAGTCCTAGGAATTCTTCGAAGGTCAGGTCAGACAAACTTTGGATGAAATTTACAAATTTAGATCCTCCGCAAAATGCTACTGTAGGTTCATACTAGCTACTATATTAGCAAACCCATTTCTCGCGCCTGATCATATATAAAAGTGGTCATTGGAGACGAATTAAACTTCTATCTCACTGATTTAATTGATTGTGTAGGATCTAATGCACCATGTTTTTTGGTACATTGTTCGGCATGTCTTTTAAGGTGACCTGTGCCAGCACTAGCTTTGCAACTATATGTTTTTTTACAATATTTACATTCTGCTAGATCTTCTACCCCTCCTCTTATATTTTTTTTATTTACTATACTAAAGTGCTTCCATACTATGGATGTACGTCTACTAGTCCTGTGTTTTAGCTCTTATGTGTGTGGATCTGGTCAGGGAATGTTAGAGGGTCAAGCTGTGAGGAAGGGGCACTAGTGGGAGTGGGATGATCTTCAAAAGGATTAAATTCATTATATTCATCAATACCATAGTTAAGGTTTTCAACATCTAGGTAATGAGGATCCATTTAATTTTAGGAAAAAATGAAGAAATGTAGAAGAAAGAGAAGAACAATTAAATTAAAATATAGAATTAAAAACTAAATGAATTAACTAAATTATAAATACCTCAACCTTGTGATGATGAAGATGAACAATTCTACACTTGGTAGATATCTTGATGAAGCTTTCAATTACAGAACTTGTAGAGAATTTTAACTTAGAGAATTGTAGAAGGAGAGATTAGATAGAATTGTAAAGGATGTGAAGATTAAAAAAATGTGGAGGTATTTATAGAAAATCATTTGTAAGTCATTTACTTATTTACCCTTAAAAGTAGCCGTTATATAGTTGTTGAAATGGGTATTATGAGTAGGTATTAGACATGAAAAAAGTAGTAATAGTGAGTGATTTACTTATTTATCCTTCCAAACTAGTCAAAGAGTATAAATTTGTTAGAGGGCTATTGAGGGAGACATTTCATATGAAAGACTTTATACCTCAAACTAGTCAAGTATATAGTTGCTTGAGAGGGGTATTATTGATAATTTGCTATGAAAATGAGAATTGGTATATAAGGGCCGACACTGGCCTAAGACTATACCCAAGGTGGGCCTACAAGGGTACGACACTAAGTGGTCGGCACCTGCAACCGCACCTAAGGCCGACATGCAGGGCCCAAGACTGGCCCAAGACTCAGTCGGCACTGGGCTGGTCGGCATCTACGTCAGCCCCAAGATGGCACGAGTAGCCGACACCTCGCCCAAAGACGGCCAAGCTTCTTCCTTTGGGTCGTACTCGCCTGTACAGCATAGCATTAGTCGTGGTCGCCTGTACTCCCGTTTTTCAGGCCGAGCCACTGGCCAAAATGGGTGGCCCGGCTTGTTGGACAGGTCTATTCTCCCCTTAGGTGTTCCATTTGATCACAGTTCAAGCCCACTGGAACATGGATTCATGCAACAAAAACAGGGCAACACAAGACTACACAAAAAAATTCCTATGTAAAGACTTTTTTTTTTTTTTTTTTTTTTTATGAAAATGAAATTAAAAACCGACAAGACATATAAAAGAAAATTCACCAAAACTTGTGATGAGGATCACAAGTGTACCAACAGTCATCATCTCAGATGCTTAGGCACCATCCCCTAAGCAGAACGACGCATTTGATTCGTGCAAGAAAAGGAGTTCTGAATCAAGAATATTTATAACCTACCTCCTTCCCACGTCGTAGGCAAAGCTTACAGATAAGGCTCTGTGGTCGAACTCAGGGATGAGTTTTCTTTGCACAAATGACTAACAGTGAGGTTCAATTTGGTGAATTAAATTTGGATTTTAAGGTTTGATGAAAACAGTGAGGGTGTCACGCCCCGATTCCCGGTCCGACCCGATTGGTGAATCCGAACCGAGTTCGGGGCGCGAGACCGGATTACTAGGACTCTTTACCTGTTTTTTTTATATATATATATATATATATAACAGATACATATACAAAAGAACTACCACTGGAGTGGTGTCCATCCATATCTATACACATATACTGAGTCCCATTTACTTATACATATACAAAAACAACTTTACATTTCAATTACATATTCAGAGCGCAAAACCTACTGTGATGAACCCTTACTAGTGTGTTGGCCCAACTGTATGCGGATGTTTTCAGACATCTTCTCCTGTACCTACATGGATTAAAAACCCTTGCTAAGCTTTACGCTTAGTGGGAAACATATAACTTATACAAAAACACATGCACTTATACTGAATCATAATAAACATATAACAGGAACAAATATCAGAATCTTCATGAATTCATATAACACATTTACATACATAATTATCCTTGTAACCAACTTATACTTGTTCGCATCTCCTGATACTCAAGATTGAACTTATACTTATAGCAACTATACTTACTCGTGATCTTACACGTTATGAATTTGCTCTTATTCCAATCTCCCGTAGGACACATACTTATGCTTATATCAGACGTATACTTATTCAGGAATACTTATACACGTACTTGTCCTTATCACAGACATATACTTATCAAATCTCTTATAAGAGTTATAGAGCTTCTATGTGTACGAGGTGCACCAGAGGTACTATAAGGTCGAACATATCGTGAGTCATAATACATACAAGGTCGACGACTTATGCAAGATACATACACGATACTCTGACATTAGTCCATAGCAGGTACAGATCACAACAGATACATATACCGGATTCATACAAATTCGTAATTACATCCAAAAACAAATCAGATTTACCTATTTATATCATAACTATATCAGTTACACTTATTCGAGGCACCCGTAGTACTACAAAACCTATCCTTATACGCAGGTACCCGTAGAGAGGGTACCAGCTTAACTTATACTTATATTATCATACTGGCACGTAGGTACTACAGAGATTTTACTTGTACAAAAGTACCCATAGGTACTACAGAACAAATACAGGGGTACCCGTAAGTACTACAAAACTTATACTTATTCTTGTATTTCGGATCTTATACTTGTATTACGGAACTTATAATTCTGTCTTTACTGAATCATACTGTATTACTAAGCTTATTTCGTATTTCTGTCTTATACGTGGTATTACGTAACTTATACTTGTCTTACGTAATCCTATACTTGTGTTACAGCTTATTCGTGTATTTCAAACTTATACTTGTATTTCGGATCTTATACTTGTCTTACGTAGCTTATTCTTATATTTCCTGATCTGCACTTTGAGTTTATTCTGGTACAAAAGTACCCGTAGGTACTTCACAGATTCATTATACGGAGGTACCCGTAGGTACTACTGGACGTATACTTATTTTAAAGAACTTATACTTATCTTACCGATACGGAAGTACCCGTAGGTACTGGCGGTAGATTTTACTAGACAAAAGTACCCGAGGTACTACGTAATTGTATACAAGAGGCACCCGTAGGTACGCTCGTGGAGCATTTACCAGTCACTTTACTTTATTCTTTATTCAAAGTCTTATCATATAACCTGTTTGACTACTTCCACCAATCATATGAACAGCAGTAGGACGCAGCGACAAGAAGTACCTCGAAGGCATAATTACAGCGACCGAGGCGCCGTAGCGACTCTCTAAAACGCACCGCCCATGTAACAGGAGTGCCAGAAGACTAGTAAGATTACCGGCTAATCCGATCGAACGTGCCTCGCCCACGCAACAGAGCGCTTTAGTAACAAACGTGAGTGCCAAAGCACCGATCAACACCTGGCTTTAAGCACAGGAGTGCCGTAGCACCCGCCAGGAGTGCCTGGCATCACCGCACCATTCCACTTTCATTTTCTACCCTAGGTAAACTCATACTATCATATATATTTGCAACTGTGAGCGTATCTTAATCATATCTGCGGTTCATGACATATTGCTTTCATGTTTATATTCAAGTTTCAGCCGTTTTCATATTTTATATCATATTCATGTTTCTTGAACACATCTACATTTCATTTCTATACTTTTCTGTTTATTCTATTACATATGGTATTTCCATATACTGTACAAGATGATGCCTATGTATTCACACTTCATTCATGTATTCTTATCCCTCTATGAATCTATTTTTCTTAGAAATTGGAATCATTCCAATTGGATCATCCAAACTAAAGTTATGGCATTTTCATACCAAACTAGTCAATTTACCGATTTTACACTTAGACAGCTTAAATACCCATTTTCCAGCTGTCTCAATCTACATTTGACATCGTTCTCTGTGACTCCTTAAAGCTAAGGTGCTATGGTTCTCTCCAACCTGAATAAACCTAAATTGAAGCACCGATACTCAAGTTATGTCCTAAACAAACTGACTACTCTATGTTCAAAAACAGAACCAGAAATTGGCTTGAACATAGCCCCACTTTGAGTGAATTTCTGGGCCACATAGAGTCAGAATTTTAAGGTGCCTATTTCAGGAAGTTTAGTTCTCCTTGAAGTCTAGTTTAACTAAAAACTTGAATCACTCAAATCGGATCAGAAATGACCAAGTTATGTCCAAAATACGAACACTAGTCTGAATAGAATGAATCAAAATCGCAGATTCTGCAGACTCTACTCGCTGATTGCAATACTATGGTACCTAATTTTGAGTGGATTTATGGGCCACCTAGAGTCATAATTTGAAGGTACCTATTTCAGGATGTTTTATTTTCCTTGAAGTCTATTTTAAACAGCCACTTGAATCACTTAAATCAGATAAGAAATGAGTAAGTTATGGCCAAAATACTAATCGGTCAAATAGAGCACCTGCACTGTACCTGGCTGATTGGAACCAAAGTGGTACCCAGACTAATTACTCAAGACCGTACCACCTTCAATTTATCCAGAAAGGTGGTTTTTCTCCCCATTCCATATTTTGATACCCAAATCAACTCAATAGCATATTAATCAAACCACTTCAAATCCATTCAGAACTACTAATTTTACTCCAAATCATCTTTCAATATGCATATCTTTCTTCAAAACCCTTTCTATGAATTATCTAAAACAATTTAGCTACGGGTCATAACCTATACACACAAACTAAACCCAAGGATTAGTTAGGGTTTGTTCTAAACTCTAACTCAATTACTTGTCATTTAACCATGAATCCAACCTCAAAGGGAGGATTCCATACTCATCTTGTTCCATATGGGGTTTTACCAACCCTAATTTCAAGAAATCTAAGGTTAGGATGAAATTCCAACAAAACCCTAGATTTGGGAACAAGTTATTAAACTATACAAAACCTAGAATTCCATATAGAGTTTCATACAAGAAATCCAAAGATCCATACCAAATCTTACTAGAATCCATACCTTTTTTATCTTCTTTTTTTTTTTTCTTCTTTTCCTTCTCTTCTCTTCTTCTCTTCTCTCCTTCTCCCATCCGTTTTTGAGCTCTCCCCTTCTATTTTTGTAGACCAAAAGATATTTTGGCCTTAGTAATAAGGCCATGTTTGGCCTTATGCCAATTTGCCTTTCCTGCATTTTGAGTTAAGGCTTAAGGGTTTCGTCTTTTGTGATTTTTTAAATCTTTTTCTATTTTTTTTCAGATTTAGGTCCTTCCATTCTTTCTAATTTCTATTCCATATTTTCTCAAATTCCATAATGGCATATAAACTATCGATTTATGCCACTATCTCCTCAAGCGAGAATTACTAATTACCTGGCTTCCCGTATAAATTTCCGGGTCTATCGTTTTATTTCCGAAAATTCCCATTTAGCTTTTATTATACCCTAAACATGTCCGAAAACTGCTAGGGTATATTTCGGGGTGTTACAGAGGGTTGGTTGTTTGCAGGCTGAAAATAAAATAAAAAAAAAATGTAAAATAAAACCCTCATGTTAAATCGCTGGATTTTGTGGCACCGAGGGTTCCTGTGGTCCTTTCCTCAAGGCTGGGAGGATGAGATATAGTCATTTCCCCGAACCGGATCTTCATTTAGCTTAAAACCTAACCCTAATAATTATCCTTTGAAAAACTAAGATTCACCGCCACTGCTCTCAGCCATTAAACGCAAATCACCTTTACTCACCTCACAATGGATCATAAATGATAACTAACAAACATCAATGGATCTAACATTAAGCATCAAATGAGCCCAAAAGATTACCAAGTAATAACCATTCAAGGAGACTAAAAAGGGATGAAAACCTAATGTTAAAAGGAGAACACAGACATAGTTGACTACCCGTCTCGAAACAGGACCTCCAAAGAGCCTCCGTGTGATCTGCACCCAAGAATTCCTTCGTCTTCAAGGAGGCAGGGTTTTAGCCGGGCCTCATCCTCCAAGTTGTCATCCTCGAGGGTACTACAACCAAGAAAGGGAGAGAAAATGAGAGAAACTGAGCGGAAAGGGAAAGCTTGCCTTCCCCGCTACTCGTTGATTAAGTCCTTCAGATAAAGCTTCACTGAGGCTTAAATAGGTGCTCAGTGTATAGGAAATTACAAAAAAAAACCAAAATAAAAAGCCATTACAAGGGACAATTTTGGAAGAAACAAAAATTGGAACAAACAGTGTGAGAAAGGCCCAAAAGGTGAACAAAGGGTCAGCTGAATGAATAGGCCGCAGGGAGCGGCGAACAAAGGTGCGCAGAAGCCATTTCCTCAACGTGCAAAATTTCGCGAGCTCCACTTTTCTTGCATTTTCGCTTCTTCTTCCTTCTGTCTCTCGATCCGCACGCCGAGTTTGACTCGAATTCTTCGTGCTTCGAATCGACCAACAATTTCGCATAAATAGCTTGCAAAACTACAAATTAGCCATAAAATGCGATCGTGAGAGTAAGAGGACCTTAATGTGCAAATTCCAAGTTAATTAGAATGATTAGTACACAAAAGTACTCAAAACCTATAATAAATAAAGGTTCAAAATAGCACTTTGGGCACTAATCACCTCTTCTCTCCCGCCCCTGTCGAGCGTGGAAAAAGTTGTAGTTACTTTACTATTCTAACACTCGTCTATTTATATCTCGTTAAAAGAAATTCGCCGAACGCACAAAGACTGTAGAATTCCCATAAGAAAGCCCATATTATCGTCTCATGTCGCGACCGATTCCTTCTTTATCCGCTTCCGCCTGGGCTTATGGCTGTGTTTCTTCAGTTGCGACCTTGTTTCTTGCAGCTTCATTGATTAGTGGTCACGACCTCAATTTTCGTCCCGACTTTCTGGGCTCAATTGTTCTCAAGAATCGAGCATCGCGACCTAAATTTCACGTCGCAGAACCTCACACATTCTCTGCTGTAAGTCTAAGTCACGACTTCCACTCTAGTTGCAACCTCCTTTAGTTGTTACCTCTTTAGCCTTGGTCGACTTCTTCTCACGTGACCGCACGCGACCTCGCTTAGCTACACCATACTCGCTTCTACCGCCACCTCGTGCCGTGACTTTCTTTCAAAGTTGCAACCTTTGGTCTTCTACCTTGATATGTTCAGAATTTAGGTCACGATCTTCAATAATTGGTCGACGCTTGATGCTCTCGCCTTTAAAACCGGCCGTGACTCAATATGACGCCGCAACTTCACATTACCCTTTCTCAGTCACAGTTGTCTCGCTTGCTTTAAATATAATCATGGACTGATGTCGATGCTCGTTGCGTATTCAGGTCGCGACCGATTGGTTGCGACTTTGAGGTTCTCGACCGATTAAGTGGTCGTAACTTCCATTGGTTGCAAGGACTCTGGCGGGCGTCACGTTACTTAATTTCACATTAGGTTGGCGGCTAAGGGGCTTTGTAATGTCAAGGTTTCTGTGCTCGCGATCGTTGATCGGTCGTGACCCTCGTCTGAATAACAAAGTGGTTGCAACTTAAATTTCCTTAACCTGGACTTCGTCAGCTCAACCAGTTTCCCGTCACACTCAATATTAAAGCCGTAACCTCATTTCCTCGATTCCCCTCCAACTCTCTTATAGCCGCAACCCCAAATCTCCTTTGTCAGGACTCCCAATTCAGTTCCATGTCGTGACCTGAAATACACGTCGCGACTCCAGAATAAGGTTTCATTGAAGCACTAGTCAGTAACCTCATTTCTACAAAGAATCTCCTTGCGTGGCTTCATCAATCAGATCAAAGTAACGACCCTCAGATCAAGGCCGCGACCCGCTCTCGCCTCAATAATTTCTTTCGTATCAACCACACTTCTTAGCCGAACTCATTAACCCGGTCTTGCGGATGTTATGACTGAAATAACCGAACAACGAGCCCTGTCGCGACTTCCATTTTCAAGTCAGCGACCTCCTCTGCTCTCAGTCAATTTCTTCCGCCATTGATTTTCACTTTTATCAGATTTTTCCTCGCAAAATTAAATTTGAGTAAATTACGCAAGTTTCTACATATGAATAAACAATTATCTTGTAATATACTCGTAAAAATGGATTAAAATCAAATGAGTTTAGACCATCACTACCGCATCTTCATAGAGGCTATCTGTCGCTGCCTCGCTACCCTTATGTAGGCATGTACATACCACCATCGCATAAGCTAGTGCAATTGGGAACCAAAGGTAGATTCTGGGCAACTGATGTTTGAGGCACATCATCCTACTGCAGGAGGAGACCTGAAGAAGGGGCGGGTGTCATTGTTTTGACAGCCTGGAAGGATACGCTGTTGATATATATATGAGAGCCAACATTCTTCTAGCTTTAGGAAGAAGCAAAAGACTTCTACTTCGCATGAATCTCAGGGATAGGACCGTGGCCACCAAGGCTAAGGCTAAGTTCAATCATTCAGTGGGTGGAGACTCAGGCTCCTAACCAGCCGTGCAGAGCGTATTTCATTGTCACCACTGACACTTTCATATGGGATTTGGCCAGAGGCAAGGACCTCGAAAGCAAGGACACCATAGTCTCGCCATCGCGGGACATGCACTTATTGCTGGGCTTGTTCCTCCTTATCCCAACATGGGCTAGGGGAATTGGTATCAACTTGTGGTGTCGCGACAAGCACCTACTATTTCAGATCTTAATTCACGCCAAGGCACGGGTCGGTCGGTGTGCAAGACCTATGCCGGGACTTCAAGGACCCAGGGGTGTGTCTATGCCATGATACCGTAGGCTGAGCTTTCAAATCAGTCTGATATACAGGGTACATTTCTACTCTCACACTTGACAAGAGTGTTGTTTAAATTCGAATGCATCATATTCATATTCATTGCCAGATCACGTGGTGAAAGGTTCGGGGCTTAGAGGTTGAGATCTTGAAAAATGCCGATATGAGCTCTTTCCTAGAATTAGGGTGAGTATGGATCTAGATATAAATGAGAGGTTGTGAGTTAGAGATCTCTGGGACTCTACTCACTGTGGACCTAAGGGTCATAGACATGTCGGAGTTTGATGTCATCCTCGAGATGGACTGGTTGACGGCACACCAAGTCATCATTGACTGTGATCGTAGGAGAGTTACTGCCTACACACAAGACAGGATTTGTGTTATGTTTCAGGGGGATAAGCACGATGCTTTACCCTAGACTGTATACGACTCTAGGTGGCATGGATAATACATGGGTCGACTAGTGCTTCCTCTCGGGAGGACGAGGTGACGGATTCGCCCAACTCGTGGCTCAGGAGTATGAGGATGTCTTTCGATGAACTATCTGGGATCACCTCCGTACAGGATGGTAGACTTTGGTCATTGAGTTGCCACCCCATGCGCCACTTATCGAATTCTTTATAAATGGCGCCAATTGAGTTGCAGGAACTCAAGGTCCAAATACAGGAGTTGTTGGACAAGGGTTTCATTAGACCGAGCACTTCAACAAGAGGCGCTCCGATTCTATTTACTAAGAATGAGGTCAAGTTCAAGTGGAATGACCCGTGCGAACGGGCATTCCAAAAAATGAAAAGGAGGCTCATTTCAGCCCCTATTATGATAATCCCGCAGCGGGGATGAGGTACACGTATCGGTGGATGCTCCAAGAACCTGGACGGGATGCGTTTGATAAAGTCCGAGAGGGTCAGGTGAGCTTATGGTTCGGCAAATAAAGGACCAATTTGCTTTAATTTACCCCACACATGACATGGAGTCATACCATAGTTTTCGGGCCAAGATTCGCACCATTACCTATATGGTGAGAAGTTTGTGGTGTTTTCAGACTACAAAAGTTTGAAGTATATCCTTACACAGAGGGACCTCAACATAAGGCAACGCAGATGGATGGAGTATTTGGAGGATTATGACTTCACTTTGCATTACCATTCTAGTAAGTAAATGGTGGTTGACGTGTCGCCAAAAGTCACAGGAGACTGACAAGGTAAGGCTTCCCCTGATGAATATGCTCGAAGTCAGGAAGACGCTTAGCTATAGTACGTAGATGAAGCTCGTGGTGTCTTAGGAGTTTAGCGTCACGCATTCCCATCGAAAGCAAAGAGTGATCGAGTCCTGTGGGCAAGACGCAGAGAGATAATGTCCATCGTGTGGATCCGGTACACAAAAGTGTGTGACAAAGGCCTGACCATGATTCATATGGTAGTCTCCAAAAGATAGGGACTCGTCAGGGTTCCCAAATTGACAGATCCGAGATATGAGATCCTGTGGAGTCCTTGTTCTCGATTTACTTGCAAAGAGTCTGTGTGGCACCGAAGATGTACCATGATCTTCGCCGCAAGATATCGAGCGATGAAGAGACACTGGGACTTTATTCGATGATGTCTCACATGTCAATACGTAGTGCCGCCGAGCACGAGAGATGCAGGCTGTCTACCATCAGTGCATGCTGAAGCGGAACATATCACGATGGATCGGTGACTCACTCTGGGCGGACATCGCAGAGGCATGATGCGGTGTGGGTGATAAAGTGGACCTAGCCACTAAGTCAGATTCGTCAGGCGAATGACCTCACATCGAGGAATTCTCGCAGGATATACATTCGGTGAGAGATTGTTCGATTACATGGAGTGCCGCCTCTATCGATTCGACCGATCCTAGGTTTACGACTCACTTTTGGAAGAGTTTCCAGAGAGCCATGGGAACACAGTTGATGATGAGCACTGCTTTTCATCCATAGACAGACGGCCAGTCATAGAGGACTATACAGATTTTAGAGGACATGCTGCGAGCATGTGTCCTAGATCTCAAGGGTTGTTTGGAAGAGCACTTCATTTAGTGAAGTTCGCCCGCAGATAACATTTGTCAAGCGAAAGACATACAAATGGAACCCTACGAGGTTTTGTATGGGAGGCCATGTCGATCTCCGATTTGTTGGACGAAGGTGGGAGAGAGATCCACCACTGGTCCGGATTTGGTTAGAGACACCTCGGAGAAGGTGGAATTGATACGGAAGCGTTTTCTCACGACTCAGAGCCGACATAAGAGCTACGTCAACAGGTAGCAACTGCCTCTAGAGTTTGAGGTGGGCGATCATGTCTTCTTGAAGGTAATGCCTAAGAGATGAGTGGTCATGTTCGCGTTTGGGAAAGCTATCATTGCTATATTGTGTTCTTGAAGTTACTCGAGGTAGGTACTCGCTTGCATACCGATCGGGTTTTACCATCGTTTGTCGAGTACATGCACATTCCATGTCTCCGCTGCTCGTGAAATATACTCTAGATCCACCATGTAGTGGATCAGCGCTTATCAGTTGGATACGTATGGGACTCAAGGAGTGGACCGGTGCGCACTCATGGATCTGGATTAGGTTTTGCGACGTAAGACCGTGAGGCTAGTAAAGGTGTTGTGACAACACCGAGGATTGGGGGAGACAAAATGGGAACGCGAGGACACGATGCGAGCCACCTATCCTTTCTTGTTTAAGGATGAAGGTATGTGGTTTAATCGTTTGGTGATTAAATGACTAGTTCGTATGCATGTGATTGTGTGCGGTTGCATATGCATGTGCAATGCGTGCTAGTGTGCATGGGAATTTCGGGATGAAATCCTTTTAAGGGGGGAAGAATGTAAAACCCTCTGAAAAATTTAATTTTTTTGAAAAATGGCAAAAATAATAAAATTGCCAGAATGGTTCAGGGAAGCCTGAAAAATTCTCTAGATCTCATATGACGAAATGGATTTCACCGATTGGATTCATCTCGCGAAATTTAGTTACCCATAAAATTTTTGTTGAATTCCGAGACTGTCGGATTTTTCACGATTTTTGAGGTAACGGGCGTCTAATGACTCCCACGGATGAGATTTTAGCGAATCTCGGGGAGTTGAAAATAACTTCGAGGATTAAGTTCATTTCTGATAAATTGAACAGGCAAGGGATGAAAATGGTGTTTCGAGGGTAAGACGGATCCTAGCGAGGATCGCGTGACACGTGGCACCATAAGAGCTACTTATCAAACTTAACTTAAAATAAGTTGAGATAAAAGAAAAAGAAAAGAAAGGAGGAGAAAACGTAGAGAAATGAGAGAAGAGAGAGAGATGAGAGAAAAACTCTGACTTCTCTCTAAGATCTACGGAGCTCGGGTGATCGTCTCGCGTTGGGCCAAGAACAAAAGTTCATCTACTCGACGAGAGCTACGCGTGGGTACCGAAAACACAATATTTCTCCGGGGATTCAAGCGAAGAGTTCGGGAAATCAAAGGTTTCGGGTTTAGGAAGTGTCCACGGGACTTCCTAGAGTTTCTTCTACGCTCCAAGAGGTAGAGATTCTTCCAACTTTGGTTTTTTTTCCATTCTAAGGGCTGTTTGGTTGAGTTTTAATGCCCTAAAGGGGCTATTTGGCAATTTTTTTCCCCAAGGGGTTGTTTGGAAAAATAATGGGTTCTTGGAATAGTGCCCAGTTTTGACCTTATATGATGTCTAGTTTTTTTTGCTGATTTTTGGTTAGAAAAAGGGAGAATTTGGAATAGTATCCTTCAAGGAAATTGTACCCATATGTAAGAACTTAATGTTAGGCTTTTGAATCACCCAAATTGGACCTCTATAACTCAAGTTATGGTCCGTTTTCCGGGGCCAGCCAGGTGTCTTTGTTTTGGCCAAACCTCGTGGTTTTGGGACGATTTTCGGTACAGGAGAAAAAGTGAGAATTTGGACTATCATCCTTCAAGGAACATATAGCTCTATTTGAGAACTTGTTAGGCTTTTGAATCACCTAAATTGGACCTCTATAACTCAAGTTATGGTTCGTTTTTCGGGACTACTACATCTTAGGTTATTTAATGAATGTGTCAGTTTTACTTTGAGAGTGGTATATGATTGTAGTATATGTTTGCTGAATTGAGTGATATGTTGGTTGAAATTGTGTGGAAGTCAAATTGTGTGTTCTTAATGGTTTGGCTTGTGATGTGCTTGTATGAATAATGCCATTACATGGCTTATTGTGAAGCTAGTTATTGCGGACATGTCTTGTCACGGTCGGCTGAGGTTGATGGATGTGGCCTACTTGAGTAGTGGTGACTTGTGATGTCAATGTATGCGTGTATTGATATGTTGGCATGAATTGTATGATATATTTGGAATTTATATGCTTTTGATATAAATGTCCAAATGATGCATAGGTAATTATACGCCCGAGTAGGCATGCACATATAGTCATCATATATGTAGCATGGTATGAAGATGAGCAATGGCATGATTGCATTGCATTATGCACTAGGTTTTCATCCACATGACATGGGTGCGAGTGCATGGTAGGGTCGACAACGTGTTTAGTGTTCGATGGTATGTCGCTGGCTACCTGGTTGGTCGACCTTACTGTGTTTGGTGTTTCGATGGTAGGTTGATAACATGGAATGACGTCCCAAATAGATCTCACGGTTTGAAATAGAAAAAACATGTATATTTGGGCGCGCTTGAGTTGGATGAATCCACCCAGGGAGATTACCATGATGGGATACTGTGTTTGAGCCCATAAAGAATGTCAAAAAGGGAAAAATACCTAAACAGTTCACGGTTGAACGCTGATTCCCAAGCGGTGAAAGGCTGTAAGAAATGTCGGCGGGAAAATGCTTATTAGTTGCGGTTGGACATGATCAGAAGCTGGTTGGTGAAGGAGCAAAATGTCTGGCGATCACGGTTGGACATATGATCACGGCGGTGGCATCAAAATGTCGAAGGCGTGCGGCGTCCTATGGTGGCTAAAATCCGTGGCCTGATATAATAAACACATGGGATTTTGATAAATAAAATGGGTTTTGGTTATAAAACAAAAAGCTTTTGTTTTGAAAAAAAAAATTGTCATTGATGGAACATAAATGACGTTTTCTATGACATATGTCATGTGTGAGGGTCAGTGAGAACTGAGACATGGACGTGAGTAGTCACATTCGTCCATGACATGTAGACATTTGAGCGAATGTGTATGTTTTTACTTGAATGTATGAAATGGCATTGCATGTGCACTTAGATGGGAAGTAGCCCTTGTGAGTGTTCTCTGGCGTTGCTCGCCATCGTGGACCCCCTTCGGTCTGAGGTATGCAGAGACATTTAGACCCAGTCGTGATTATGAAGGGGCCGATGTATTGCCTTGATATTACCTTTGTAAAAAGTGTTTTGTATAGCAGTGTAACTAAATTCTTTTGGGAGTATTGTCTAAATAGTTGGGTATGTAATTATGGTAGAGGGATCGTGATCGGACTCTTACGGACTGTATGATAAGTATTTTATTTTTCATATTTTAGATTTAAATGTGAATGAATGGTCCGGTAAAGGGATGTGTATTGGGGATATGGACGGATGGATCTGTATGGTCATTTACTATATTGAGACCTTGGATGGGTTATAGTTATCTTGCATTATACAAGTTGTATGTTGGGTAGAGCTCCCCGAACAAAGGAGACTCTGCCTGATTTTTGTGAAAATATGGATCCCGATAAATGGGACTGTAAAACCCGGGAAAATTCTAATTTTCTGAAAAATGATAAAATGGTAATTTCGGTCAAAATCTGAAATTTTTATAGATCTCGGATGACGAAACGAACTTCACCGTTGGAATCGTCTTGCGAAATCTAGCTACCACATTGAATTTCGTTGAATTAAAAGCAGTCGAATTTCACATCTTTGAAACCCTTGAGATTGTGTCGGTGCCGTATGACAGCTTGTGAGAGGCATGTGATGTGACAAAAGTCACCTACTACATGTACCCATGTGACACATGTTACATGATTAGTGAGATGATGGAGATGAATGGCTTAGATTGAGCCATTTGTCAAAAAGGTCCTTTAAGTCAAACTAGAGGACAAAAGGGGAATTAAGTGAAAAGCATAAAAAAATAAGACCTCATCTTCTCCATTTGGCTACTGAAAAACGTGCAGTGAGGGGGGAGAACTAGTTTTAGAGAGAGAATGTGCAACTTCTCTCTAGATTTCCCGGTTTTCGGACCATCGGTTCTCGTCGGGGCAAGAAGCAAAGTTGATCTACGCTACAAGGGCTACGCGTGGACACAGATTTTGTGGAGTTTCGACAACTCTAAAAGGTAGGGGTCTTCTCCTACTTGGTTTATTCTTTGGCTAAGAGCCATTTTAATGGATGGGGATTTGTTAAGGCCTAGATGGCCATGTTTTTCGATCTCGAAATATTTGGATGAAAGTGAAGAAAATCCCACTGAGTAGCCAGTGCATAGACCAAGTATCGAGACCACAGGGTTTCCTTTGTTCACGTGATTTGTGTGTTGCTCGGGTGATTCAAAATGAATTGCTTGAATTGTTAATTAGCCCATGTGAGCTAATTTTGGTGTTATTGCTATGAATTGTATAACATGATGTTGTGAGTTAATTTATGTTAGTATATGCATGATTTATATATTAATATGAATTATTTGAAAATGGCATAATGCATTCCATATGCATCGGGGCACCCTAGAATAGTAGGTGTGAGTGCATGACATGAAAGAAAATGAAAGAAAAAAATGAAAATGGTTGTGAAAGGAATTTCAAGGAAGATTTTCCAAAGAATTGCCTTGGAGAGTTGTCCAACATTTAATCTTGGAGGCGGACCCATGGTATTTGAAGAATTACCTGGCGATTCACCTCGGAGGGTTGTCCAATAGATTTTAGAAACTCGGTGAAATCGTTTAAGAACAAAAAAAAAACCTTTTGTTTGAAAACGGTGTTTTTCTCTGATGATAGAGCATGTTTGAAGTCGATGAGGTCTACGAGACATGGGATTGGACAATATAGACATTCAAAGTAGGATCATGCATTTGCTTGAATGTGTTTGGTTGCCATTTATGTGCACTTAGGTGGGGAGTAACCCATGTAGGAGATTATCCTCTTGGGCATTGCTCACCACAATCGGGGATCATTATTTGGTCTGAGAGTGTTGAAGGCGACGCTCATTAGGGCAGCTTTTTGAAGAAAGCCAACATGTGACTTTGATTACATTTTTGTAAAACATGTATGAATTATCACAATTGAAACATGTTGTATTAGAGTGATGTGGTAACAACGAGCGATGGTAATATAGTTGATGTATTTTTAGTGAGTAGCGGATGTATGGGTGATGTAGTATTTGCTCATGAATGGGTCTCATGATATGAGACACAAGTATTCCGCAGGTTGACGGTGGTCAACGTGACCCTCGGGATTTGAGGCGTCACAGGGACACAATAGTGTGGTATCGGGTTACCCGAAATCCACAAGAATTCCACGGGTTGACGGGTTGTCAAACGGGAGACCCCACCCCAGGTGTCACATTATTATTGTGTGTGTGTATTATATTTATCTTTTTATTCATAAATACTCTCTACCATTTACATATTTCATTTTATGTAATTTGTTATATTGCATAAATAGAACAAATATGTAACATATACATTCTGAACACAGCACAAAGCCCAAAACAAAGTGAGAAGAGTAAAGGAATAAATTACAAGAAAATAAATCAAATTACAAAAACAACGAATGAATTGAGGAGTCTTGTGTAGCCTGATCTCCTTACAGTAAAATTCACCTTATCATGGTGTAAAATTCTAAAAATACGCTACTCAGATCTGCTTGGTCTTTGTGGCGGTAACGCACCTCATTGCGGATCCTCGATGAATTGGAGCGATGTATATGCTACATCATAGAGACTCACAAAATCTTACATAGTGGATTTTTCTTCTCTTTGCCAAAGAAAGTCAGAATTCTCTTTATATAGACTTCAGACAGATGGGGAGTGAGCGAAAGAATTGAAAGCTTCCGAAGGTTTTAAAGGCAACAAAAGGATTGACATGAATTCACATAAAAAGGTTTTTAAATACTTTAAAACTTTGACCAACTATTTCAAACGTTTCAAGGAGTAAATTTCATTCAAAATGAAAAAGGAAACTAACAAATCCCCACTTGAATGAAATTGACACTCAAACATAAGACCAACGATCTCTCATGAGTGATAAAGTACAATGGTTGAAACATGCATAGGATAGGTCGGTGGGACCCTTTAAACCTTCCCTTGTAGAAGTAATTTACTCTACTAACTAAACAGTGGATACGATGTCCTTGAACCGTTCTGTCATTTGCATAGATAATGACATCCTTTACACAAGAATCTTCCTAACATTTTCCAGTTCTCACTTTTATGTTCATTTTGGCCATGAACATGAGCCTAGTTATGCAAGAGTTTAATAGGAATTTCCCTATTCAATTTCCTTTGAAGCGACCTCACTTTTACCTTACATAGGTGATCTTCTTAAGAGGAACTCATAATGGTCTTCCATCACACGGAGATCATTAAAAGCATAGCTTAACCTTTTCTTTATGAGCATCACTGTTTCATCATAGGAATGGACAAGGGAATATCCCCACAATGATTGATCCAAGTCTTTGCAATTTACTTATTCCCTTTGAACCTAGATCTTGGGATCTCTAGTCAGCTATGTTAGGTATCCATTGTATCGACCTATACTTTTATAGGCTGTAGTCTCATTCCCTTCGATGTTTTTTCAACCAACTCTCTATTTAACCCTTTGGTTAGCCAATCCGCAACATTATCCTTAGATTTTACATAATCAACAGAGATAACTCCAATTGAGAGTAGTTGTCTAATGGTATTGTGTGCACGATGAATATGTCTAGACTTACCATTGTACATATTGCTTTGTGTTCTACTAATAGCAGATTGACTATCACAATGTATGCATATTAGAGGCACAGGCCTTGGCCATTTTGGTGTATCCTATAAGAAGTAGTGTAACTATTCAACCTCTTTCCCACATTTGTCTCATGCTATAAACTCAGATTCCATTGTGGATCTGGCAATAACTTTTTGTTTTGAGGATTTCATGATACTGCTGCACCTACCAAATTCCCAATGTAAAGACATAACCATTCTGAGATTTTGAGTCTTTAACATTAGATATCCAATTAGCATCACTGTATCCTTCAAGTATAATAGGATATCTTGTATAGTGCAAACCAAGTCATGAGTAAATCATAGGTATTTTAATACTCTCATAATTCTTTACCAATGCATAGCTCTAGGATTATTCATGTATCTACTCAGTTTATTAACTACATAGGCTATATCTGGTCTTGTACAACTCATTATGTACATTAGAATGCCTATTACCCTAGAATATTCTACTTGAGAAGTATTTTCTCTCCTTTATTCTTGGAGATACAGCAAGATTACATCTCTTTAGTGTTACGGCTAAACCATAATCATCTTTGTCAAATTTTCCAATAATATTGTCAACATAGTGCGATTAACTTAGAATGAGTCCATCAGATGTTCTTTTGATTTTTATTCCCAAAATTACATTAGCAAGTCCCATGTTTTTCATGTCAAACCTAGAATTCAACATGTTCTTGGTAGATGTAATCATCTTATCATTACTACCTACAATAAGCAATCTACGTACAAGCATACAATAACATATCCATGTTCCACATCTTTGACATAGACACACTTGTCACATTCATTGATTTTGAATCTATGCGACATCATAACGTTGTCAAATTTTTCATGTCATTGTTTTGGTACTTGTTTTAACCCATACAATGATTTCACCAATTTACAGACTTTCTTTTCTTGTCCTAGAGCATAAAACCCCTCAAGTTGTTCCATGTAGATTTTTTCATCTAAATCTCATTAAGAAGGGTTGTTTTCACATCCATTTGATGTACTTCAAGGTTCTTTAAGGCAACAATTAAGTGTTTTATTTTCATATTTTAGATTTAAATGTGAATGAATGGGTCCCGGTAAAGGGATGTATATTAGGGATATGGACAGATGGACCCTATGTGGTCAATACTACTTCTGTTGAGACCCTGAATGGGTTATGATTATACTGTTATACAGGTTGTATGTTGGGTAGAGCTCCCCGAACAAAGGAGATCGTACTCGATTTTTGTGAAAATATGGATCCCGATAAATGGGACACAACAGTGTGGTATCGGGTCACTCGAAATTCACATGAATTTTGCGGGTTGACGGGTTATCAACGGGACCCCTGGATTTGGGGCATCATAGCAATTGCAAGCACCATCCTTACAAAATTTATTTTCGTCACAAGAGAATATGTGTCAAAATAATCAAGGTCTTCAATTTGTTTGTAACCTTTGATCACAAGTTTTGCTTTGTATTTGTCAATTGATCAATCTACTTTCCTTTTCCTTTTGAAAACTCACTTGAACTTAAAGGTTCATAACTTTGTGGAAAATCCACTAGTTTCCAAGTATGGTTATTTGATATAAGATTTAATTTGCTCTTAGCCAACCTCTTTCACGATGAAACTCTCGAGAGGAGTTCACTAGCTCTTTGAAAGTCTAAGGTTCCCCTTCAAGCACATATGTCAGAAATCTGGACCAAAAGATTTTTCTGTCCTTGCTTTTTTGATGTGTCTAGGTTCTACCTCACCGTCTTTGTCTTGATCCTGACTATTTCCATTAATAGTCTCATTCGATGAACTTGCCTCTTCTTTGGATTTACATGGAAATATATCTTCAAAGAATGATGCATTTCTTAATTCCATCATCGTGTTCTTATGAATATCTAGGATATTCGACTCAGGAACAAGAAATCAATAAGCAGTATTGTTATGTGCATAACCAATGAAAATGCAATCAATAGTTTTAGGTCCTATTTTCACATTTTTAGGTAGAGGACATCCTCACACTCGCAAGTATTTATAGGATGGTTGTCGTCCTCTCCATAATTGATATGGAGTCTGTAACACCCCGAAATATACCCTAACAGTTTTCGAACATGTTAGGGTGTAATAAAAGCTAAATTGAATTTTTGAAAAACATAAAATGAGAGACCTGGAATTAGTACTAAAATCAAGGGTAAAGTGGTAATTCACCATGAGGACTTGAAATGTCATAATATAAGAAGAACATATATCCAAGAGGAATTAAGAGAAATTAATGTAAATAGAAGAAGAAAAGGATTTAGAATGCAAATAAGAGAAACTTAAAAGTAAGAATAATAATAATCCATTACCAGAATGGTTCAGGGAAGCCTAGAAAATTCTCTAGATCTCGGATGTGGCTTGATTTGCTTGGCAGATTAGAGATTCGTCTCGCGAAATCTAGTGACCCAGAAAAGTTTCATCAAATTCTGAGACTGTCGGAATATTTTACAATTTTCTGGGTGATAAATCGACAATGACTTCAGGGACGAGATTTTTACGAAAATCTTGGAAGGCAGGAAATGGCTTGAGCTAAGTTCATTTAAAATAAAGTGAACTGAAAAGAAATAAAAATTTTCGGGGCAAAAACGGACCCGAATGAGGCAATATGAGCTATGTCTTCAAATAATAATAATAATAATAATGAAATTAAAAAAAATAATAAAAAAAAGAAACAAAATTTGATCTCAAACGAAATAAGGAGACGTGAAATTTGCGAGGCGTGAGAGATTTTTATTTTTTTTACCATTTTCTTTAACCTCTCTTATGCGGGAGTTTGACCCCGTCGAGTCGTCGGACGAGGCAGTTCATGCTCGGCAGACTGCGCGTGAGTACCAAAAACACGGGATTTCGCCTAGAATTCAAGTAAGAAGTTCGAAAAATTCTAAGTTTCAGTACTTTCTCAGATCTACGGCGTTCTGACGGTCATAATTCGTCGGACCAAGAGACAAAGTTGATCCACGCATCGCGAGCTACGCGTGGGTACCAAAATCTTGGAGTTTCGTCAAACTCCACGAGGTAAGGAATTTTCCCTACTTGAATATTTTTAGCATAAAAGCCATGCCATGTAATGACATAGGTTGTTTTGGGGCCGGAATAGGCCGTGTGATTTAGTCCCAAGATTTTGGGATTGAATATTGGAAATTTTTGGGACGGATTTGAGCGTTCAGAAGCGTAGTGAAGGATATAAATTAGATAAAGAATAAGAATATATATGAATATATGAGATGATATGAATAGATGAATGATATGAATATAGGAATATATGAAATGAATATATGATAGAAATACATGAGATTATGAAGTATACGATTAGATAACACATGCTAGAAATGCACAAATGATAGGAAAATAGTTACATGTATGGTAAAGAGTGCGAATCTGATGAAGTGAAGTTAAAAAAAGATATATGAAAAATGCAAGATATACGATAGTCTGATAGAGTACATGAAGATATAAGTTAACAAGATATAAGATGTTACAAGTAGATGACGGAGAATATGATCGATGAGTTATATGCAAATGTTATATGCTAATATGAGATGAATATACGATAGAACATGCTATGAATACAAGAGTGAATATGGAATATGAATAAGCGCTAAAACATAGACGAAATGCCGATATAAAATAGACATATATGAAATGATATACATGTATGTAAAGAAAGAAATATAGGAATAGTGATATGAAGCTACAAATATGAGAACGAATTCAGATTAAAGTATTCATAGTAATATCGCATATGATTCCGGATAAAAATACTTATTCGAGAATATGAGATATGTACTGAACATAAAATACACATGGATTAATACCTTAGAACACGGTAAAGGGATGAATGGGCATGCCTAGGGACCGCGATCGCTACGACATACGGTTACATATATCGAGGCCCCGTTTGGGTCGATGACATAGATCCCATTTGGATCATTATAGCGGCCCCGTTTGGGTCACATATTACATGGCATAGGTCACTGTCTCGTACAGTGATGATACCTTCGGGTATATATAGATAGAGATCAGCGTACAAATGCTGATGATAGTGCAACCCGGTGCATACGGTTATTTCCGATATCCGGCTTCTAAGGTGTTGCGGACATGAAACCTAAAGAAAATGACAAGTATATGCGGATGAAATGTATAGAATATATGACATGATAGTGAGAAGCATAACCTTTGTACGATGATAGTGCTCACGATTCTGAGAACAAGAAGTAAAGTACAAGATAATGAGTATGAAAGTACATAGTACATGAAAGTATATAGAAAAGGAAAAGATTGTATATGACAGTATATGGAAAGTAAAAAGTACAGTACATGAAAAGTATATGAACAAGTGCACGATCTATATGAAAGAAAAGTTATATGACCCATGCATTTGTTGTTGCATTAGAAGTGGATGGAAAACGTATGATGTTGATCTGTGATATATGTACTCGATAATAAATGTCAATGACACGAGAAATGTATCTGACCGGATAATGAAAGTACAGTATATGAAAGCACAGTATATGAAATCATGAAAAATATAGTATATGAAAGTCTGAGATGAAAATATAGGGAATGGCCAAGGCAGTGAGATTCCCTCTTGAATATCGTGAATATCAATTCTATAGTCAGAGTGAAAACGCAAATGTAAAGTATATGATAATACAAAGATCGTATAAGAAAATATATGATAAAACAATATATAAGAAATGAATAGTATAGCATGGGCGTGTAGCCACTACATGAAAGGAGACATGATATAGGTATAGGATAAGAAATGATATATGTAATAGTACATAGAATGTAATAAGTCATAGAACTGAAAGATGAAAAAAGACTAGAAACAGGTAAAAGACATATGAAGTACGGTACACTGAAAGTATAAGATGAGAAAGCATATAAAAGTACCGTATATGAAAAGTAAAAGAATGTAGATAAAGTACGAGACGGTATAAGGAATAGGTTATATGAAAGTATACGAGATATGAAATTATATGATACAGCAAGTATCTGAACATGAGGAAATGAACATGAAAGTATAGAAACTTGCGAAGAAGAACATGATCTGAGAAATAATGTAAATAGATCAAGTATACGATATAAGCAAATAATGAAATAGGCAAGTATATGTGATAGATAAGGAATGATATGATATATGCACATGTTTTGAACCACATGAAAGGCATTAGACAAGATGAGGAGTGTTAGAAGCCATAAGTATATGATCTGTATGAGTATAAGAATGTATTCGATTAAGCTTGCGACGATCAATGTTATTTGTCGTCCATGTATATGTTTTCCCACTAAGCGTAAAGCTTAGCACGGGTTTTTAATCCGTGTAGGTACATAAGCAGAAGACAAGGATAGAGGGACGGGGATATCCCACGCCGGCCACGAGGCCATCTCGAATGGGTGCTCACGCCTTTGTTCACTTGATCTGATTTTATATGTATAGTTTTGTCATAGTGAAATTGTAATAGTACAAGTAAAGGGACTCTAGTATATGTGTATAGAATATAATGATGCCACTATGGTGGTATGTAAAAAGAATTTTTGTTATTACAGAAATTGTGCATATGAATGAGAAAACGAGGGACCAGTGTCGGTCACGAGAAAAGAAAGGTTAAAGAATTACGATCACGAGGGTGTGACACCCCTCGCTTGACACCTTAGTTGTCGGGTTAGAGAAGCGTCCTGAGTCTTTTCTTTCTTTTTATATACCTTATTCAAAAGGTAATAAGTAGACAAAATAACTTCTCCCCACATGTTTTATGGTAGACCGCAACATCGACAATGGAATTTTCATCATTTCCTTTAAGGAGTGAGATTGCTTTCATTTCCCGACCACTCCATTAGATTGAGGTGAATAAGGTGTTGTGCTTTCATGTATAATCTTATGCTGTGTACAAAATTCAACAAATGGCGATTCATACTCACCACCTTGATCACTTCTTAGCACTTTAAATTTCTTGTTGAGTTGATTCTAAACTTCGTTTTTATAGAGACCAAATTTCTCTATCGCATCATCCTTACTTTTAAGTAAGTACACATAACAGTACTTTGTGCTATCGTCAACAAAGGTAATAAAATATTTACTACTACCTCTTGTTTTTATGAACTTCAAATCACATATATCACTATGGATTATGTCAAGAGGTTCAATGTGTTTTTCAAAACTTTGAAAAGATGACCTGGTCAATTTTGCCTCAACACAAGGTTCACACTTATGCTTTGCATCAATTTGGATATGATTTAAGTTAATTAATCTACTTAATGTATAATAATTAAGATGTCTTAATCTACTATGTCATAGATTACATTCAACTTCCACATACCATCGCTCACATACCCTTTCCCAACATACATGTCACTTTTGAATAGTACAAACTTGTTTAACTCAAACACAAACTTGAATCTGTGGTTATTCAACAATGAACTAGATACCAAGTTCTTTTAGATTTTAGGCACATACAGGACATTGGTCAGAGTCAGCTCCTTCCCATAAGTCATCTTCAAGACCACTTTTCCTTGGCCCTTGATTCCTGAAGTTGCAGAGTTCCCCAAGAACATCTTTTCCCTAGTCTCAGTTGGTTCAAAGGTGGAAAACATCTTCTTGTCCAAGCATACTTGGCTGGTAGCACCAGTGTCAATCCACCATTCCTTGGGATTAGATCCTACCAAGTTCACCTTAGAGATTAATGCAGTGAGGTCAATGTTAGACACATGCTTGGAGATGTCGTCAACCACATTGGCTTCCTTGGGTTTGTTCCTTTTTGGCAGTCTGCAATCAGAAGATTTGTGACCTTGCTTCCCACAATTGAAGCATTTCCCTAGGAACTTTTGCTTCTTGGGACCCATCTTTGGGTCCATGACTTAGAGCCCCTTCCCTTTGTTGCCTTCCTTGTCTTGGAGGCCTTGACCAAGTTCCCTGAAATTTGCGCTACTTCTATTGAAGTGTAGGCCCCCGCCCTATTATCAAATCCTTTGTTATTTTCTTCAATGAGAAGCTTAACAACCAGATCCTCCATGTTCATTTCCTTTCGCTTGTGCTTGAGGTAATTCTTGAAGTCGCACCCTAAGCTGAGGTAGTTTCTCGATAACGGTGCCACTTGAAGCTTTACCCGATACCATTTCCCTCGGCGTATCTGTTAATCGGGATTCTTAGACTTGACTGACCACAGTCTTGAAATCTACCATTTTGAAGTCAAGGAATTAGCCCACGATGAATTTCTTAGCCCCAGCATCCTCGATTTTATATTTATGATCTAAAGATTCTCATAGCTCCTTGGTGAACTCTTTGTATAATAAACCTTATACAAAAAATCATTTAACTTATTCAAGACATAATTTTTACAAAAAAGTCTGAATGCTTCCAAGTATCTATCGTACTGATAACTTAGATATCGTGCTTTCGTCTTCATACTTTGAGCTTGAAGGAACATCTTAGGTCAAAATCTCCATAGATTCAAGGTGGTCGAGGTAGAATAGCATCTTTTCTTTGCCGCCAGTTTAAAAGTTGAAGATCCATTAAACTACTCGGGCTTCTCCCAAGAAGCGAGAAGCTTAGAGACTGAAGTGTGCACCATTGGTCTTGAGTAGCGATGGTAGAGCGCACTTGTGGCGGGTCGGAGCACACGGTATTGTTGGATTCATAAGCCATTTTTCTGTAAAACTTGATAAAAAATGTAAAGTTTTTCCTTTTCAAAAAAAATGAAAATTACTTCTTAAAAGTATTCCAAGGAAAGACTGGTGGGGTATGGAAACCTAGGCCAGGAACCAGCCTCCTTAGACAGAATATTCAATTCCCATGAAAGATTGGAAGGGTCACAAACGGTCCCTTTTAAAATCCAACATCCTTAAAAAGAACTTATATGTATGATAATTTTCAATTTTCAAAGGAAAATTGACCCACACCCTTATAGGGTGAGTTGTAGCCTAATGGTTAGGCTTGGTTCTAGTGATCCAAGGTCAAAGGGGTTTCAAACACCTCCTTATTGCTTGCAGAAACAAGGAAATTTCAACCAATAAGCTAAATTGTTTGTTTGGTTGATTTTGTAAAAAAAATTTCTTTCCCGAAAAATCCGATTTTCCGTTTTTGGAAAAACCATTTTTTAAACAAAAAATATTCCTTTTTTTCCCTTTTCCCAAATAAGGCGTTTCCAACC
Organism: Tetrastigma voinierianum; assembly: GCA_016808115.1. Classification (NCBI taxonomy): domain Eukaryota; kingdom Viridiplantae; phylum Streptophyta; class Magnoliopsida; order Vitales; family Vitaceae; genus Tetrastigma; species Tetrastigma voinierianum. The sequence continues at coordinate 164,521 of JAEQBH010005673.1, forward strand.
TTCCTTTTATTTATTTATTTATATTTTTCCAAAAAGACAAAATTTTCCTATTTCAAAAAACCTTTTTTCTTTTTTTTAATGGAAAACCTTTACCATATTTCTTTAAAAACTTCCTCAAAAGGTATTTTCCTAAAAGGATTCAAATCAATTTTTGTTAAAAATTAATTTTTAAACCAAAACCTAATTTTCAAACAAAAGAAATTCTCATGTTTTCCTTTTTTTAAAAAGATAAACATAAAGAATATTTTATTAAAAAAAAGATTTTTTTGGTCTTTTTTAAATTAAGAAAGAAAGAAAGAAGCAAACCGTTTAACCTTTCAAAGCTTTTTATTTTTATTTTTATTTTTATCTCAAGAACTTCTTCCGAAAAAACTTTTTGCTTTAAAGAGTACTTTTATATATATATATATATATATATATATATATATACTATATATATATATATATCTTTAAAAAAAATAAAAAAGAAAGAAAAAGAAGAAGCAAATCATTTGACCCTTTCAAAAGCACTCCCTTTTTATTTTTCAAGAACTATTCAAGAAAAACTCCTTGTTTTTTCCTTGTTTGGAAACGGATATTCTTCCCTTTTTTAAAAAAAGTGGACAACCAATTATATTTTTCCTTTTTGTCCCTCCAGACAACTATAATCTTCTTCTTTTTTTTTTTTTTTTTTTTTTTTCCGGTAACCACGTTGACCAACTATTTTCTCGGCCTTCTTCTCCGACCAAAAAAAATTTCCAACCGTCTTCTCTAATCCGTGGTGTTTTTTCCTATGTATTTTTCCTTCCATTTCAATTTTATTTGAAGTATTAAAGCGCTAAACTTAAGCAAAAATGGAGAAGAAGTAAAGGAAGAAAAATTACAAGGAAATAAAACCAAATTACAGATCAACGAATAGACCAAGTCTTGTGCATCCACAATATCCTTAAAAGCAAATTCACCTTCTCCCGCTGATGCTTGAGAATTCTATGGCATCTACTTCCCAGGATATAACGGTCTTTCAACAGCGACAACAACACCTCATTTCAGTCACTCCCAATGAACTAGTGATGATGTAATTACTCTATCACAAAGAGACTCACAAAATCTTACGCAGGATTTTTCTTCTCTTTGCCAAAGAGAGTTAGAACTCTCTTTATATAGACCAGTAGAGAGGGGAGTGACGGGAAGAGGCGAAACTTTAGGTGATTTCAAAGCCAACAAAAGGATTGACATGAATCCTCATAAAAAGGTTTTAAAATACTTTAAAATTTTGACCAACTGTTTCAAATGTTTCAAGGAGTAAATTTCATTCAAAATGAAAAAGGAATCTAACAATATCCACTGAATTTTTGTAATCCGTTTACGTTTCGATGAATAGCACATTCAAGTTTGATTACTTTAAAAGATTGTTAACAGTTCCTTATCTATATTTGTTTTATATTCGTTGTATCCTTTTTCTCTGTATATATTTGTTTTTAGTGGAGAGATCACTCCTATGAGTAGGTTCTATGCTATTCACAAAATAGAGGTTTTCAACAAAGACTTCAAGGCCAAGCGAGTAGGCGGAGATGTTGCTAATAAGCTGAGATCGAAAAATTTCTGATGTTCAGTTGATTGGATCAGAATTGGTTCCTGTTTTATTAATGGTATTCAAGATCATGTATATGGTTTCTTTTTATTATTATTATTTCTAGATACGTTGCATGTTAAACTACAATCCTTTGCCAGACCCTCCTTTTAGTGTTTTTATTTATCGAAGGTTTCCTTTAAAGAACCTTTGAATTTGAAGGGTTCTACTAGTTTCCAATATTCAATTATTTGATTGTTGTGATTTGGTTTGATAGTCTGATTACTGATTGAACTTGTTGTCATTTGTGTTGCAAAGTATGTTTAAGTAATTTTGATAATAAATTTAATTTTCTTGCATCCTTTTTCTCTATGTATGCTTTAATTTCTTCTTTTCAGTGGAGATACCATTCTATGATTGGGTTCACGTTGATTCACCTAATATAAAGTCTTGACAAAGACTTCCAGGCCAAATCTTGGTGGCGAGGAATGTTGTTGACTGTTGAGATTGAAAATATTTTCTCCATAGTGTTTTGTTAATTGAATCCGGAAATTGGTTCTTGTTTTTCTTAAGTATTAAGATCATGTATATAGCTTATCATTGCAAGTTTAAGCCTTCCTATTCTCCTGCAAGACCCTCATTTTAGTGTCATTTATTTGTATAGAAGGGTTCCTTTAAAAAGACCCTTGGGAATTGAAGGGTTTTATTAGCGTCCAATATTCAATTATTTGATTGCAATGTGTTGGTTTGATCGTCTGATTTGTGATTGGAACCCACTGTCATTGTGTTGTAGAAATTATGTTTAAAATAATTTTTGATGATAAATTTAATTACTCACTTATTTTCTTTAAACTATGAATCAAAGATCAAATAATTGTATGTATATAAGATATATTTGATAATAAAACTTCCTCTATTTAAAAAGATGTTTTTAAAATATGAAAAATAGTGTTATTAAGATTTTAAGTTTCCAAATACATTTTTGTTTTAATTCAAAAAAATATTTTTTGAGAACTACTTTAAAACATTTTCAAGTCAAAAGTTTCCTTAAATTTCCAAAAATAGGTCTTCTCCCCTTCCTTAGCAATAGGAGCAGAAGTAGAAATATGGATTAAATAAATTTGGAGGTATTATACAAATATAAAATATTTTTATAAACTAAAATATCATTGTATACATGAAAACATGTTTGATAGTTTTAATAAAAATATATTTTTGAAAATATGTTTAAAATAATTGATGATAATAAATTTAATTACTTTCACTTATTTTCTTTAAGAAACTAGGACAAAATAATTGTATTCATATAAAAGATATGATCAAAGTTATTTTTAAAAAGATATTGTAAAATATTAAAGTTTTATAAGACGAAGTTCCACCAAGCATAGCAATTAAATAATTAATTAATTGATAAATAAATATTAAAGTTTCATACCTTATAGATTTCGAAAATCATTTTTAAATTGTCTAATATTGATTTTTTTTTAAATATGAAAAATAACATGATAATTTTGCTCATATTCACTACACTTATTTTCCTCTACAGATAAACAAAATTATATATATATTCATAATTTTTACATTGAAATTAAATATGAAAAAATATTGAGGTAATTGACATGAATAATCCATAGTTTAGTCAGTCTTCTTTAATTAGTCCCACCTACCGTTTAACTAGAAATAATTCAACGTTTTGGGGGTCGCGTATCCTATTAGTCCACACCTACTGGTGATCGGATGAATGAGTTAAAACAATATGACGTGACACATTTTCCCTCAAAATGCCATTTTGCCCTAACAACCTACATCTCCATTAATCGATGCTCTGTATTCCCTGGAACTCCATCTCCACCTTCCCTCTTCACCACCATTGTCTTTCAATCGAACTAAACTGAACCCATTCATCTCCTCTCGTATCTCTTCTCTATCGAACACACAATCGATCATCATCTCTGTTCTTCTCTTCTTCTCTCTATTTTCTACCTCTTGTCTCACGAACACACAATCAGTGAGTTCTCTTCTCCACCTTCCTTCTTCACCCTTCTCCACCTTCGGTCGTTTTCTGGATAACCTAAAGTTTTAATTTTCATTTATGTATAAATAAAGGGGTATTCTCAGTTTTGGGTTCCAGGGTTATGTTTGCCCACTAAAAATCAGTTCTGGTTTTCTAGGTTTTTTGATGACATTTATTGTTTCGTTTTCTTCTTCCAATTTTTTCTATTGTTTAGGTTTTTGTTGTTAGAAGCATTTGATGACATTTATTGTTTCATTTTATTCTTCCTATTTCTTCTATTGTTTGGGCTTTTTGTGGTCCAAAAGTATCTCATTTTTTTGTGTATTCCAAACAGAGACACATGGTTATTACTTGATTGTGTGATTGTTTTTGTGATTAGTGTAGGCAGTTACAACATATTATTTGATTAGTTATTATATTAACATTGATTAATGTAGGTTTTATTATGATTGTGTTAGTGATTAGTGTAGGCAATTACATGATTATTAATTGATTGTGTGATTGTGTTTGTGATTTAAGGAAATGGAGGTTGTTACCTTAAGATTTAGGCATAGAGGATTGCTCAAAAAGAGCTAGGATTGGTTGTAGTATTTGGGAGGTGAAGAGAAGAGATTTAATGTGGATCCTAATGAATTATATTGGTTTTGGCTTGAGGAACTAGCCAAAAAGTGTGGCCCTTATATGAAGATTAAAGAAATATATTACCTCATTCTAGGAAAAAGTTTAGAGAATGGGTTAGGGAGGGTGTATGCTGACAAGGAGGTTTTACAAATGGCTAAAATTGTGTTAGCTATGGGTGCATTGACTTGTATGTCTTGCATGGAGTGGAGAACCCAATGTTATTGCCCCATGATTATGTGGCATGAGGCTAACCAAGAGTTGCAACAAGAGGCCTAACAACATATGAGAAAAATTGTAAAACCCGGGTAAATTTGAACTTTTCCAGAAAATGGCAAAACAGTAAATTGCCGCTAGTGTACAAGTTGTAAAAGTGAATTTTTCTTTTTTTAGATCTCGGATGACGAAACGGACCTCACTGTTGGATTCATCTCGCAAAATCTAGTTATTCGGACGACTTTTTAGGTTAGAATTAGGGAACAATTGGATTTTTCACGCGATTTTGGGACAGTGAGTGCCTAGTAGACCCCTAAAGCAGGTTTTTGAGAAAAAAATCTCGAACATGGAAAATAAATTAAGTAAAGGATTCATTTAAAATAAATTGAACTTGAAGACAAGAGAGCGAAATAAATTGTTTTAGGAGTAGAAAGCAGACAGCCCAAAACTAGTTGCGACAGTGGCGTGATGTGGAGCCCGATCTTTAAGACCTAAGTCAAGGTAGAAAATCGGTTTAGAGAGGGGAAGGAGTAGATTTTCTGCGGGGAAAGAAAATAACACGAGAGAGGGAGAGAAAATAGAAATTCAAACTTCTCTCACTTTGATCTACGAGGAGTTCTGTGAATTTCGGACTTCGTTAGGCGAGCAGTTCATCTACTCGATGAGGGCTATGCGTGGGTATAAAAAACATGGGATTTCGCTGAGGATTCAAGCGAAGAGTTCAAGAAATCAAAGGTTTTAGGTTTAAGAAGTGTCAACGGGACTTCCTAGAGTTTCTTCTACGCTCCAAGAGATAGGGATTCTTCTTTGGTTTATTTTCCATTCTAGGGAGCTGGTAGCCGTTTGCCACAGAAGTACATTTGGCAAAATGATGGGTTATGGGAATAGTGCCCTGTTTTGACCCTATATGATATCCAATTTTTGGGGCTGATTTTAGGTTAGAAAAATGGAGAATTTGGACTAGTAACTCCTTAAGGAGGCCCGAGCTCTATCCCAAGAACTTGATGTTAGGCTTTTTGAATCACCCAAATTGGACCTACATAGCCCGAGTTGTAATTAGTTTTTAGAGGGCGCCCTGTTTACCACATGTTTTAAATTTGAACCTACTATCAAATTTTTTAGGACTGATTTTTCGGTTAGGAAAAGGAAAGTGAGAATTTGGATTGTATCCTTCAAGGAAATTGCAGCTATATCTGAGAACTTGATGTTAGGATTTTTAATCACCCAGGTGGACCTCATAACTTCGAGGTGTAATTAGGTTTTCGGGACTACCACAAAAACATATTTGTTTGGTTGAACCTACTATCCAGATTTTTAGGACTAATTTTAGATTCATAAAAAGTGAGAATTTGGACTAGTATTCTTCAAGGAAATTATCTCTATCCTTGATGTTAGGCTTTTGAATCACCCAAATTTGACCTCATAACCCAGTTATTATCCATTTTCCTGAAGCGCCATAGCTACCACATTTTTAATTTGAACCTACTACCTAGATTTTTGGGACTGATTTTCGGTTGGGAAAAAGTGACAATTTGGACTATTCTTAAAGGAAATTGTAGCTCTATATGAGAAATTGATGTTAGGCTTTTGAATCACCCAAATCCGACCTCTATAACTCAAGTTATGGTCCATTTTTCGGGACTGCTATAACTTAGGTTGTTTAATGGTTTGTGTCCAGATTTTGGGACTATTATGGGGTTAGTTTTCTTAACCGAGTTCAGAACTATCCTGTAGTCTATTATGGCTTGTTGTGTGGAATGTTTTGTGGGCATCTCTATGCCATGATTGAGGTCTTGAGGATAGAGTTTTGCCGATTGAGGTTTGATTGACATACTTAGTAGTAATTGATTGGATGTCGATATGTGTCCTAATGTATTGACATGTGGAAGTATGTTTGTGTGTATGAATATGCTGACATGATTTGTGTGATTTATTTTGAAATTGTATGTTGATTGATATAATTGTCCAAATGATGCATGGGTGTAATGCATGAATGAAATTGTCCATATAGAATCCATATATATATGTGTGACATGGCATAAGCATGAAACGGCATAATTGCATTTCATATGCACGAGGACGTCGCATGAAATGGGTGTGAGTGCATAGTTATAATCCACACTGCGTTTGGTGTTTGATTGGGTGGGCTCGGTACGGTGGGATAACGTCCAACAAGGTCGCATGGTTGTATAGATGAAAATGAAAATATGTGTCGGGTATTAGCAAGTAAGGATAGATACCCCCTCGGGTGAAAATCCCGTTATTTTGTGTTATACATATATGTGTCCAATGGTAAAAGCCCGTGAAAGTGTAGGATGATTTGCGAAGCCTACAGTGAGACCTAGGAAATTAGCTACCCAAAAAAAGACACATGATTTTGAATATAAATTATCATTGAGGTGTAACATCCAAAAAGCTTTTGATTTGAAAAACAAATGAATTTTGTTGTAAAATGATCATTTGATGTAATCTAAGAATGATGGATTTTATCACGCATGGGTTTTGGCATTGTGTGATAGGAGTCGATTGGGACTCGGGTTTGATGGAGTCGGTGAGGACTCGGTACATGGGACATGGTGAGTCACATCTCATTCATGGCATGTAGAATTCCATTCTAGGCTTGCATAATCTTGATTGGAATGTGTTTTTTTGGTGACATGACCATTGCATGTGCACTTAGGTGGGGAGTAGCCTCTGTAGGAGTTTGCTCTACTGGGCATTGCTCACCCCGTCGTGGGACCCTCTTTCAGGTACAGGGACTGTGCAAGGAGACGGCGCTTACTCGAGGCCGCCATTGTGAAGAAAGCTAGGTTGTGGCTTTGGTTCTTACTTTTGTAAAATATATTAGAACAAACTATTTTGATATATGTTTTTGTGTAAAGAATATTGTAATTAAACTCTTAAGGACCATGGTATTATATCCTTGTGCATTATGTTTAAGTATGGATAAATAAACCCTATATGGTCATTTTTACTCATAGATGGACCCAGAGAGGTCATGATATGATATTTAGTCCCGGATGGGCCATGTTATTATCTGTTGTACAGGTTGTATTTTGGGTAAAGCTCTCTGTACAAAGGAGACTCTGTCCGATTTTTGTTAAATTATGGGTCCCGATAAATGGGACACAATAGTGTGGTATTGGGTTACCCGACATGCATAAGTTTTTCGCGAGTTGACGGTTGGTCAACATACCCTCGAGTTTTGAGGCATCACAAAAATGACTCCTAGAAGGCTAAAATTTCAGTCTGTAGCCCCTTAATTGAGCCTAAAAACTAGCAGCCCACAAACCCCACTTAGTCATAAAGATGATGTAGCCACCTATCCAGACAAAACCCTAAAGATACTGCCCCCATAGGAAACCCTAAAGAACAACCACTAAAACCTCCTTCAATCCCATTTGAAAGGCCAAACCAACCTGAAAAGCAAGCTTGTGGATTTGAAAACCAATATGATCAAATCTTAATGAACTAAGAAGCCTTTGAAAGCGAAACCCCCATCCATCCTTGATTACTGATTGGTTTTTGATTGCGGTCCAGGGATGATGATTATGAGCCTTCGAATGGTGATGATTTATCTTGTTTCATAGAGGTTTGGTGGTGGAAGATGATACCTAGTGATGAGGAGGATAACACGATAAGAGGCGGAGTGAGAGTGCAATAGCAAACTTTATGACAGCTTCAGCAATGATTAGAAAGAGGCGAGTAAAGGGTAGATTGGATGGTAAGGAAAAAGACATTATACAGATCAAAGCAGGCATGCGACATACGCTAGGCTTGGGAGTGTCTTGAAATTTGAATATAAAGAGAGAGTGATGATGAAATTCACACTCCATATGAGAGTAAAGAAGAAGATATAAGTGTGAGGAGAATAAGAACTTGTGGAGAGGTTGTTAATGAGAACACATACTTATCAACATTTCAGTGGAAAGTATGATTGAGTTTCCAGGCCAGAATGCGTTTAAAGAGAAGCGATTCTTAGAGTATGCTTATTGGCTTAGATGGGAACTTGAGCTTTGTTGTGTTTGGCAGAGCAGAGCAACATAATGACTTAGGGTCAAGTGTTTGCCAGGGTGCCCTTTTAGATTGTATGCATCTTGGGACTCATGAAGGGCTTGTTTTCTTGTTAAATTAGTTGATTATGAGCACAATTGTAAAAGAAATATGGAGACTAACAAGCAAATGAAGTCAACATGGCTCGCTGAGCAATTTTTGGAAGTGTTTAAAGTAAGACTCCATTGGCCTGCAAATGAATTATTGAGACTGTTAGGAGGGCTTATAAGGTGAGTTTTAAGAAGGCTCTTGTAGATAAAGTTAAATATTATGCACATAGCTTCATGGGTATATGCAAGACCATTATAATAAGCTTGAAAGGTACTTGGAAGCCCTAAAGATTGCAAAGCCCATAGACTTTTCTGTTATTGGTGACAAATCCATATAAGAAAACATTTCCATCAGTTTTTTGAAGGCTGTTTCTTTGTTTTGATGGACTAAAAAAATGGTGGTTAGAAGGTTATCGAAAGATCATATGTGTTGATGCATGTTTCTTGAAGACTTTTCTTGGTGGACAATTATTGGCTACTGTGGGGAGGGATGGTAATGATCAGATGTACCTTATAGCATGGGCAATTGTGGAGGCAGAAAATATTAATTCTTGGGTATGGTTCTTCATTGAGCTTCAAAAGTGCTTGGCATTGCATGAAGGCAATGGGGTTGCAATCATCTTTGATGAGCATCAGGTGATATGCAATCATAATCTCTACATTAACTTTTTAGATATTGTATACAGTGACAATTAGATAACTGATGTTGTTTTGTTTATTTTATATTCAGGGTGTGAGTGTTGGCGCAAGCGATGTGCTTCCCATGGTCGAACATAGACATTATGCCAGGCACATTTTGCCAAATGGCGCAAGTCATTCAAAGGGATGAAAAATTATTGTTATGGAAGCGGTAGGCATTATAACATGGCAGACTATAATGAAGCCTTGGATGAAATGGAAAATTTAAATCATGCTGTAGCTGCTAGGTTTAGAGGGGCCAATCCTAAAGTATTTTGTAGGGCATTTTTGAAAACATACACAAAGGCTGATGTTATTGTTAACAACCTTGTTGAAACCTTTAATGGGTATATAATTAATCTGGACGAACATCTTATATATATGTTGGAGAATATCATAACAAGCACGATGCAAGATTCGTGATGAAGGCGAGATATGGAAGACAACTTCTGTGTTATGCCCAACAATACAAGCAAAAGTTAGACAAAGGAAAGAAAGGTTGCTATTTGCTGATGCCTTCTAGCAACGAGTTTTCAAAATTATGAATCACAATATAGGATTGCACGAAATGGACATGGGTGGCAGAAATTACACATGTAGGAAATAGGATATGTGTGGCATACCTTGTTGCCATGCAGTTTCTTGTATTTTTTTTTCTCTCGTATAAATGCTGATGTAAAACCTTGGAAAATTTGAAAATTTTCAAAAAATGATGGAGTATGTAAATTGTCACTCGATTTACAAGTTGCAAACACGAAATTTCTAGATCTTATATGGTAATGGAACCTCATCGTTAGCCGTCTCGCGAGAAATCTAGTTACTAGTGAATTTCGTTGAATTTCAGATAATGAATTTTCATGAATTTCAGGGTGGCGGGTGTTTTGGTGAAGCTCAGCGGGATTTTAAAAATCTCGAAAGTGGAAATAAATTAAGTAAAGTTCATAGAAGATAATTTATACGTAGACTTCGACGAAATAAATCGTTTCAAGGTAGCAACGGACCCGGACCAGTCGAGGACACGTGGCTCAATGTGAGCCACCACTTAAACTTAAGTGAGGGGCTTTGGGGAACAAAAGGAAAAGATCTCATTTTCTTTTTATTGTTTTCATTTTTACGTGAGAGAGAGAGGAGAGGAAGAGAGCATCCGAGCTTCTCTCTTCAATCCTCAGAGTTCCGCCGATCGGAACTTGTCAAGCCAAGAGTGAAAGTTCATCTCTACTCGAAGCCCAGGGAGCTACACATACATACACCAAAAATGAGGGGTTTCGTCGAAGATCTAAAGAAGGAGACTTCAGGAAATCAAAGATTTCAAGCTAAGGAGGCTTCCCACCCATGCTATTACGCTTCAGGAGGTAGGGATTCTTCTTACTCTGGTTTATTTCCACTATAAGGGGTTAATTTAAAGGAAAATATAGTGTAGAGGTCCTAAGGCCATGTTTGGCTAATTTAGAAATTGTTTAAAGCCGTTTTAATGGATGATTAGTGGCCGGTTTCGTGGCCCAGTTTGTGAAGTGTCCATGGCTTAAGGGTTGTTTGGCTAAAATCCTTGCCCATAGGGATTGTTTGGTTGTGTTAAAACGACTTTAATGGTTATTATGCAGTCTAATTATGGCCGGCTTTGTAAATTGTTTTGTGATTGTGTGTAAGATGTCCCAAAAAGTGTTTAGGGATTGTTTGGGTTAAAAGAATAATCAGGATGTTAAGGACTTGTTTGTCGATTTTGAGCTTTGGAGTTAGGGGTTGTTGAGTTGTTGTGGGCACCCTATATGCCACATTTTACCTTGAGTTAAGTGTGTTATTGCTTAATATGTGATAACATGCTTGTGTGTGGTTGATGAATGTTAATATATGTGTTCAAATGTATTAACATTATTATTATAGAATGTTTAATTGGAAATTATATGCATGTGATATAATTGTATATGATACGTAGTTTAAAATTGTCCATATGGCATTCATTACATATGTGGCATGACATTGACATGCAATGGTGCATCACATTGCATTATACTTGCAGGGAAACATCACATTGATACATGGGTGTGAGTGCATCATTATAATCAATCACTTTCGGCAGTGATTGATGAGTGAAATTTCGATCTTGTTGGGCGAAGTCAGCCCAGTCACTGTATTGGGCAAAATGGTAAAAACTTGTGTCGGGTAATAGCAAGAAAGGCTAGATACCCCCTCGAGTGAAAGACTCGGACTGGTTCAAACACTCTAACGGTGAAAGTCCAAAAAGTGTTGGAATGGGTGCGGAGCTTGAGGTGAGACCAAAATTTGCTACCCACAAAGACACATGGTTTGTAAATGAAGTGTAACATCAAGCTTTTGGTTTATAAACAAACAAATTTTGTTTGAAAATGATAATTGGATGTAATCCATCAATGACGGATTTTATCACACATTGGCGTTGCATTGTGTGGTGGGAGTCGGTAAAGACTAGGGTATGGTGCATGAGTGAGTCTCATCTCATTTCATGGCATGGCATGTAGAATTCCAACCTCGGATTGCATATCTTGCTTAGAATTGTGATGTGAATGTGAAATTTGTTAAGTATAAGCATTGCATGTGCACTTAGGTGGGGAGTAGACTCTATAGGATTTACTCTACTAGGCGTGGCTCACCCCATACAAGATATTATTTCAAGTGCGGGACAAGGCGCAGGTGGATGACTCTGTCCAGGGCTGCAGGTAAGTCGGATTATTGGCTTTATAATTACATTATATGGTGTTTGTAACATTTATTTTTTTGTAGTAAATGAATGTGGGCATGTAATATTATGTAAAATTTTGTAGAGAGTTGGAAAATGGAACTCGTGTAATATTAAGATTTGTTTTTTTTCCCTAAACCAGTACTTCACAACCATTTCTTAGGACTGAAGACAACTTGCCCCCATAGACAGTGTAACACAAGTTTTCTCCAATACAATTGGTACCTCATTCTGCATTTCAAATAGTATACTCTCTCTCCTTGATTAGAATATTTGCTAACACGGAATCAAGATTATTCTACCAAATTGATATGAGGCCTCTAAACATGAAACTAATAAATCATTAGTTGGTCCTTATGCCTTGGGAACACTTTTTTGCTGTCACTCAGAAGGGAACCTTGAAGTCAGAGGTTAGAACAACACCTATGATTCACCACAATGATATTTAGAGTGTATTAGTTCTAAAAATATCAATTTATCATACCCCCAAGTTACTGCTTTTTACTCTTAGGTATGGTCTTCTCTGTGTCACTCAAAGGCCTCCCCAATCGGAGCAGAATCATTTCTTTTTGGTATAATACACTAATACTTTGACGATTCATTATAAGGCAGATTTTGATTATATAAATTCAGTTTTCAACCCCACAAAATAAACCATAAATTTGCAAATCTGAATGTTCAACATTAATCCCCACTAGAGGTGTTCGTATTCCATTGCACGGATTCCAATCATCACCAATCAAGCAACAAGTAGAAAAATGAAGAAAGAAATCAAGAGATAAGGAGTGAGTAAACAAATGGTGATTTTAGCTTCAATCTTCGTCTTAATAGTAATGAAATCTGGATATCTTAGCATAGCACCGAAATCTCTTCAATACAAATAAAAATATACTCTAAAACTACTCTAAGATTTACTAAAAATCAAAACCCTAAGCTAAACTGAAAAATTGGAAGGTTTTAGAGAGAGAAACCCTCATGAGAGGTGTTCTCCCACCTCCTTTCTTGCCTTAAAAATCTAAAAAATGCATATTTATAGTCCTAGGGTAAAATGGGCTTGAAAACAGTCCAAGACAGCAATTTTTGGGGCTCTCTAATCAAGCCCAACGCCTTTTGTCAAGACATTTTCTGGGTTTTGTCTCGACATTTATTTCTACTAATCTACTTGTTTTCTTCTCCAACTAGTCGAGACCATAACTTCTTCATTACAACTCAAATTTGAGCGTGTGAGGTGTCATTGAAAAGCTCTTTGAATGTAGAATGCAACCATGGGTGAAGTTGAACCATTTAATGTTTCAGATGGTACAAAAAAATTCATCTTCCCAGTGACGCACTGTGAGACACCCAGTTGACTCTTCTTTTGGAAATATATTGCTCATTTCTTGCCAAATCACTTGCTTTTCATCAAGAATCCTACAAAACTAAGTTTAGAGGAAATTTTATGAGTTTTACATGAATATGGATATAAAATGCTATAAATAGCATGTGACATGAAGTCAAAACATAGATGAGTTTTACACTCATCAAACACCCTCAAACTTAAAGTTTTGCTTGTCCTCAAACAAAGAAAAGAAAGAAGTTGTTTGTCCCTAAGCAATGAAAGAGAAGAGTTGTAACACCCCAACTTCCAACCAAGGACATTAATGTTCATTCACATATAGGGCTATAAAATCCCACCTTTAAACCACACTTTCAAAATTTCTGTTTATGAATCTTATTTGTCCTGAATATGTTCAGAAGAAGAATTAAACTAATTTCCTTAAAATCAAAATCTCTCAAGACATAAAATCTTCAAAGTATAACAAAATGTCATTGTACCAACATCTTCCAACATGATAAAATGGTTCAAAACTAATAATCTTAAAATGTAACATTCTAGCAACATAAATCCTTCCAATGAAAATTTTCAAACATTAATTCCCAAAGCATTAAAGTCTTTTCAACAAATACCAACTCAAAAATAGTTCTCAACTTCCATGTCTGCCTACCCCAAAATCACTATTTGCCAAGGTTTAGGGCACTGTGTCGATGATAAGAGTGAGCTAAAAATCGATAAGGAATGTTAATATATTTTCATGGATCAAAATATTTTAAATTCACAAAATTTGAGATATAACATATTTTCTTTTCATACAAATCTCATAAAATCCTTGAGTACAAATAAATAAGATATAAATATATTCCAAACTGATGTTCATCATATTTCCTATTTCTCAAACAATTCCATATCATAATCAAATCTACAAATATTTTAAAACAACTATACTCATGGTTCTCAAAAGATTTGTTTAGAAATAAATGTCAACTCATTTATTTAGTTGGAGTAAAGACCGTTCCAAAATACTTACACTTTCTTGGTTTTCAAAACATCTTTCTTTCAAATAAAATGTCAACTATTCTAACCGATTGTAGAGCCATTTTAATCAACTACTATAACCTATTATTAACTAGGACCGGATTTGTCAAGTTTATATCCGACATTTAGGGTCCTTATTTGTCAAATTTATACCTATTGACGAGTTTGTATTTATCAAGTTTATACCCATTGACAAAGTTGTATTTGTCAGAAGTTTATACCCCATTGACAAGGGCTGTATTTGTCAGTATATACTCATTAGCGAGGGTCATAAAAACTAAAAGTCAAATATTCCTTTCATGTTTCCAAATTCATAAAGACAAAAAATATATCTTCACTTAACTTTCAATCCCTACCATGAACATTTTCAAATCCATTTTCCAAACAAAACTTGTATTTGATCCTTACATATAATTTAAACAAGTACAAATTTTCAAAACTCATAATCACATATAATAGCAAAATATTTTGTTTTATAGGAAAAGCTGCATTAATCTTACTTACCTCAAAGCAACTCAAAAGTCTTGAATGATACCACTCCACAATTAAACTCGATTAAGAGTCTACGTCACCTAAACAAATAAAAGCGAAAAAAAAACTATTTTTTTCAATGTTATTTTAATTTACTTATTTATTATTTTAAACTTATTATTATTATTTATTATTATTATTACTCTTTGAATAATTTGCTCTCAATTATTACTATCTTTTCCAAACTAATTTTAAATGTGGTTTGATCAGCATCACGGTTTGCTCGATATCTCCTTGTAGTCATAATTTTACTTATCTTCACGTTCATAATTTAGATCAAATTCTTATATAAAACATATCCAAATTTTCAACGCAATCCAACGGTTGAATAAGGAGAACAAAGGCTTAAACTAAACTTACAAAAACTGAAACCGATTTTAAAAACTGCTCGTTCTAAATGAGTATAACTCTCATGAAACCTACAAACATGATGCAGAATAATTCCAGATCGTATATCGTGTCCTATATGAATATATCAAATTAAAAGCAATCCAGCGGTTGAATAAGGATAATGAAGAGCTTACACTAATCTTACCAAAACTAAAACTAATTTTAAAAACTGTTTATTGACAGAATAACTCGACTCAAACCTTAAAACACGATCTCCACCATTCAGATTGTAAATCATTCTCTTATCTCAAACATAACCAAATTCTAAAGCAATCCAACGGTTGCATAAGGAGATATTATAAATCTCCAAAAATAGTACAAAACCTTTTCATTTACCTTTCTTCTCTCAAATATTTTATTCACTCCTAAACACACTGCATGCTTCAAAATAGAGAGGGAAAAATAAATACTTACTTGGGATGGATGTTTCTTCAAGCTTAAAATAAACCTTTTGAAACCCTAGCTCACTTATTCTCTTCTTGAGAAAAAAATAAAGAAGGTTAGGACTGTGTAGGAAACTTTTGTTGTTTCTTTTTAGCAAAACATTTCTATTTTTTTGTTAAGCCCCTTCCAACTTTGAAAATTTGCATTTTAGCCCTTCTTATTTTGGAAATTTTGTTTTTGTTTTTGTTTTATTATTTTTTTATTTAGGGGTATTACAAGAGTTCATTTCACATTTTTATTCAGCAAAACTGAGTAATCAAGCTTGCCAAGAGGTATGTGCTATGTGCCTCAAGAATTTCCTTTACCAAAAATATAGAGAGTATGATTAAGATAATTTATTTATGTTAATAATGAATTAATCTCTGTGAACACAAAATTTAGATCATGGTTCTCTACTAGTATGTGTGTATGGTCTTCCCTCTATCCAAACAATTGCAAGCATATGAGTTTATGAGAATTGAGATAAATACGCGGATCTCCTAAGATAGTATATTTAGGTTCCATAGGCTTGTTGTTTTTATCACTATCCATTAATGTAGGCACGTACAACTCTCAAAATCAAGTAGGTCTTTATAGGCTTGTAATGTAAGGCTTAGGTAAGGGGTAGTTGAGTGATCATTTTAGGCTAAAACTTACCTAACGCCATGTTTTCCTCCGTTGCGGCTCGTATTCCATCTTATTCTCACCATCGGCACAATGACACTCACAAGCACCTAAAACTAGTTTAGGTGCATTTCATTCCATACTCCTCATGTCACCTTTCAACTACGAAATTATTCCGTTACTTTCCGGCTAACCGCAAATCCTTTTCTTGAGACAAGGTTATTAAAAATTAAGTGCAATTTCTAAAACCCCCTTAAGCTTTCTACCAACCCTGCGAGCTTTAAATCAATGGTTCCCAAACCCAGGTTAGTGTAGAGGGTACTTGCGGGAACACCTTAGGATTTACTTACTCTAGGGAAGGAAGGCTACAAGGCTAGACTTACTTCTCCTTGACTTTTTATTCTATTTTTGCTTCTTTTTCACTTGATATTTTTTCTGTTTTTTTTTTTCCTAATTCCTTTTCACCAACCTCTTTTGATTTTCAACTTAACTCAACTACAGAAAAATAACTCCCCCAAACTTGCTCCTCACTATATTTCTCAATTATGTTGAAGTCCTCATGTCATGGGTAAGTTTGGTTCTTTACCTATGTACAAAATTTTGGCTCTTTAAGGCTCAATAGTTTGGTTCTGAGGAATATGCATATGCATATTAATAGGGTTAGCTTGAAAGGCATAAACTTTCCAAACATGGCCTATATCATTTCTCAATTGTTGTATTGCCTAGGATTTCGCCTCAAGCGATAATAAAACAAGTTCTAAAACCTATGGAGATAAAAGATAGATGGATTCTGATAAACCTTCTCTAACCCAAGCAAAAATTGTTTTTCAAGGGTATTTAGTGACCAAGTGCATGGATTTTAAGAAACCAATGACTAAATAGCCTATTAGGGAGATAACCCATTAAGCTTTAAGTCCTATTATCTCAAATAATGTCCATATCTCAAGGGTTCAATTATGGTCCTCATTGACATCACAACTACCCTAAGAAAAACTCAATTAACTCAAAGATATTTTTTTTTTTTTGGGTTTTCAACTTTTTTTTTAATTTTATGGGTTTTTCACAATATAGGCTATATTTACACTCTTTATTCAGAGTGGGTGCATGGATAGGATAAAGGGATCATACAACATGAGTGCAACAATAAAAATCTTTCAATATGTTTACTCAACAAGCAATGATCTCAATATGTCCCAGAGTATGTAAAGAAATTGTATGTGCAATTTATTTGGGTAATAGGGTTGGAAAAGTGAACTCCTTTCTAGTCTCCGACCGCTAGATAAAAAACTTGAGGATTTTTAGACCTTGACATTTAGTGTACTACCACTTTGACCCATACTCTTTCCCTTCTTTGGAGCCATGAAAGTGGTTGTGGCATTTTCTCAAATACTTGGTATGCACCAACTGCCTTCACCTCAAATGAGTATAGTTTTGATTCTTCCAGAAACCTCATTCGGTATATGCAAATCACTCCACACAATCAGCTTAAATGATCCTCTGTAGAAAGAACCCAGCAAACAACAAATCACAAAAAAAAATTCCATTGTAACTCCTCTTTGATGCTTGGAATGATGGATGAAAATTTGGGATTCAAGAATGGTAAGTTTGTGGGTTTATGATGGGTTTTGAAGCTTGGAGATGATGGAGATGGATTGGGGAGAGATGTGATTGAGGATTTGAGTGAATGCGAGATGAATTTGAAAGTGGTTAGAAATTGCAAAGGTTGGAGGGAATTAGTGTGGCCAGATAGACTGTAAAGTAGGAAGAAGAAAAATGGGTTTCCCAGGAGTTTAGGAGCCTCTGACTCGTGATTTGCTGAAGTTACTGGTCGCGTCAAACAATTCCTGCTCAACACCCCTATTCTTGTTCTGACTTGTTATACTCATATCTCCCTTCATTTAAGCATTTCGGAATTGGACATGTAGGCTCGTTGGAAAGCAACCAATGTAGAATGTGCTCATAGGATGAAATTTGAACTATTTGGAGCCTCAATCAGCTCAAGAAAAATCAGAATGTCAATGCTGTCGGTGTGATGATTTCTTGACTCTTAGGTTCTCCTTGCTTTGTCTCTTTGCCCATATCACTTGCTATCCTTCATAAGTCCTTCATGCCTTATATTGTCTCAAAATTCCTCAATAGCAACCCTTATTGCTTTCATTCATGCTTAAACTCACCTCTAAACTAGTATGTGTCAAATCATGCTCCCGAGGCAAGTCCTACGGTCTTGATTCTCCTCGAACATGATGCTGAACTTTCCATTTATATTTTCAGTTCGAAAATTTGGTTCATTTCATCTCAAAAACTTCAAATTTGCTCAACATCTCAACTTCATCATTTTCACACTTCAAGCACTATAAGTACATCAACCACTTTCCAACTCCTTGCCTTTGCTCTTGCAAACTAGTCATAACAACATGTTGAGTTTCAAACCTACTTCAGCCATGAATATCTTTATGAAACAAAGGGTTTAAAGAAACACCATTGGGATTTTCAACCCAGAAGAAAAAAACATAAACAAATAAAATAACTAAAAATAGACAAAGGAAAAAAGAGTAGATAGAATCCTTATTACTTAACTTGGGTTGCCTCCCAAGAAGCTGCTCCGTTTTTAGAGTCTAACTAGACTCATTGGAAAAACATTTGTGCTTCCATTTGACCAATCATCCATCTTGGACAGCACTTCCTCTTCATAACCATTCGGCTCAAGGATGATTTCTTCCATAGTTTGAATGTGGAAAAGAAACTCATTATCCCCTTTAATTGTGGCTAGTGGTTCAGCCACAGTTTCTTCAAAACAGTCTCCTTATGTGATGCAAATGCATGCATATCTATGATTAAAGGGGACTCTTCAAACATGTGTGCCCTTTTGATGGAAGCAAGCTACAATTCTTTATGCACATGGTTCTTTCTTGCTCCATCAAAGGTAATGGTTGGTTGAGATTGAACTTTGCTTTCTCCTCACCCATAAGCAAGGTAAGCTCCCCCTTGTTGATATCAATCCATGCTTGGCTTGAGGAAGGAAGTGGTCTTCTTAGTATATCAGAATTTTGTAGATCCTCTTCAATGCCCCAAGTCACAAAATCCATGGGGAAGGTAAATGTGTCAATCTTCACCAAGACTTTTTCAATAGCCATCACTTGACTTTCTTCTTCAACTTTAATTTCAGTTCATCCACTATGGGCTCTTCATCTTCTAAGTTGTTCAGGAGCACCTTGTTCTCAACTTTCAGCTCATTTTCACTTTCTTCCACAGATTTCAAGATAGGAAGTTCTTGCACATTGCTCAAAGAAGTATCCATGCATTCATTGAGATTTGTCATAAGTATTACTAGGAGAGGTCCTAGAAAATTGTTCCTTGAATGCTTGGACTAAGTGTCTTATTTGAGCTTCTTCTTTTTTTAATCTAGCACTAGTGTTTACTTGGAAGGCATTTAAATATGGAAATTTTTATCCTTGAGGGCTAATGTCTTCTTGTTTCTCATCCATGTAGGTAAAAATATGCTCCTTAACGAGAGACGACTCTCGCTGGCCCCTCCTGAGTATCAGGTTTGAACTCCTTGATAGCATATGTTGAGGGTGAGGTGGCATACAATTCGGGTTCTCATAGACAAGATCGTCTTGATACCAAAAACCACAACCAGCAAATACTCCTTGTATAGTGAGTCATTTGTGAATTATTTGGTTCAAATGATGAACAAGTAAGTCAAGCTTCTATGGAGGCAAGTCTATCTGCTCTTGAATATTCCTCCATAAGTACCTACAAATAAGAAGAAAAACAAAAGAAAATAAAGTACAAAATACTAATAGTAAAAAAAATTAGCTAAGAAACAAATAACAACCAAAAATAAAAATAAAAATTGTCTAAATTAGCAAATCCACCCACGTTCTTCCAAATGTCGACTTTGTGAGAAGTGAACGCTAATCCGGCAACGGCGTGAAACTATAAGGACCAAATGCTTCTATGGAGGCAAGTCTATCTGCTCTTGAATATTCCTCCATAAGTACCTACAAATAAGAAGAAAAACAAAAGAAAATAAAGTACAAAATACTAATTAGTAAAAAAATTAATGAAACAAATCACAATAAAATAAATAAAAAATTGTCTAAATTAGCAAATCACCGTTCTTCAAATGTCAACTTCCAATGAGAAGTGAAACAGCACCAATCCGGCAACGGCGTGAGAAACTTATAAGGACCAGATAATATACATATATATATATATATATATGGAAATATTGTCAAAGGAAGTGAATGTGGTAAATACTCAAAAACTGATTTAAAAAAGTAAATATACTCAAAAAAAAACTTAAATGGCCACCAACGCTCAACCCCTTTATGCAAAGTGCATATCACTTCAGTAATAAAGTGGACTCTAGGAGTTTGGATATCATACTCATGAGGATTGGAGGTTATCTCTATGGGTAGATTTAAGCACTCCGAGTACGAGGGCTCTTCATCACAGGTGACGGAAATATGATGAGAATTAAAATCAATTTAACTAAGTAAAAACTAATTTAAAAACTAATCAATAATTCTAAAATCTATCAAGCAGAAAACAACTACTAAAATTAAAATATGAAGAGAAGGCACTAGGGATGAGAATAATCATTTAAAAAATCAATTTGCATTTCCTTTTAAGCATAACATTTGTAATGAGTTGAATGCTAGATTTTGAAACAAATGTAGTATAGTATGGAATGCATGAAGCACTATACATTTCACTATTTAGATAACCATATTCAGCGAGGTCGATAGGTCTAAATAGTTACTTTAGGATTTGATCATCTTTAAGATTTGGTTGTTTTTCCTAAACCCGATACTTCATGACCATTTCTTAGGACTGAACAATTTGCCCCCATGGACAGTGTAACACAAGTCTTTTCCAATACAATTGGTACCTCATTTTGCATTTCAAATAGTATACTCTCTCTCCTTGATTAGAATCTTTGCTAACACAGAATCAAGATTATTCTACCAAATTGATATGAGGCCTCTAAACATTAAACTAATAAATCATTAGTTGGTCCTTATGCCTTGAAACACACTTTTGTTGTCACTCAGAAGGGAACCTTGAAGTCAGAAGTAAGAACAACACTTATGATTCACCACAGTGATATTTAGAGTGTATTAGTTATAAAAATATCAATTTATCATACCCCCAAGTTACTGCTCTTTGCTCTTAGGTATGGTCTTCTCTGTGTCACTCAGAGGCCTCCTAGAAATCAGAGCACAGATACATCTCTTTTTTGGTATAATCTACTAATACTTAGAACAGTTCATTATAAGAACAGTACCGATTATATAAATTCAGTTTTCAAACCCACAAAATAAACCATAAATCTGAAAATCTCAACAATTAATCCCACCTGGGTGTTTAATGCTCCATTCTTTGGATTCGATCATCACGATCAAACAAGTAGAAAAATGAAAAGAAATCAAGAGATAAGGAGTGAGTGAACAAATCGTGATTTTAGCTCCAATCTTCATCTCACTTGATAATGAAATCTGGGTCTCTGGTGTTTAACACGAAATCTCTTCATTTGAAATAAAAATACGCTCTAAAAGCACTGCAAAGATTTACTAAAAATCAAAACCCTAAGCTAAACTGAAAAATTGGAAGGTTTTAAAGAGAGAAACCCTCATGAGAGGTGTTATCCCACCTCCTTTCTTGCCCTAAAAATCTAAAAAATGAGCATTTATAGTCCTAGGGTGAAATGGGCTTGAAAACAGTCCAAAACAGCAATTTTTGGGGCTTCTAGTCAAGCTCGAAGCCTTTTGTTGCGACATTTTCTAGGTTTGTCACGACATTTATTTCTGCTCAATTACTTGTTTTCTTCTCCAACTTGTCGGGGTCATAACTTCTTCATTTCAACTCGGATTTGGGCGTGTGAGGTGTCGTTGGAAAGATATTTGAATGTAGAATGAAACCATGGATGAATTTGAACCATTTTGATATTTCTAGGTGACATTAAGATTAATCTTAGTGTGGTGGCGAGGCGTCTTTAATCAGACACTCGATTGACTCTCTTTTTTTGGAAATACATTGCTCATTGCTTGCGATCACTTTGCTTTTCATCCAAAGTCCACAAAACCAAGTAGAGAAAATGTTATGAGTTTTACATTAATATGGATATAAAATGCTATAAATAGTATGTGAAATGAACTCAAAATATAGATGAGTTTTACACTCATTAGTAAGCTTCGCTGAAGCGAAGCAGTTCGCCTAGGCGAAGGGTGGGCTTCACCTTGGCGAAGCTGAGGGCAGTCCTACAAGTGAGGTTCTGGCTTGCCTAGGCGAAGGTAGGCTTCACCTAGATGAACCCGAGACATCTGCTAGATGTTGTCTTCTTGCAGTACTATACATTGTACAAGATGGTTTTTTTTTTTTTTTTTGAAGAACTCCTAGCACGAAGGGGGCTCTGTTCGGTTTTGTAAAAGGATGGGTCTCGGTAAATGGGACACAAAGGTGTGGTATCGGATCACATGATATCCACATGTCTTCTATGGGTTGATGGTTGATCAACGGACCCTCGGATTTTGGGGTGTCACAGTTGAAGACTTTGTGGATGACTGTTACAATAGGGAGGCATACCTTAGAGCTTATTCAGGTTCCATTCCCCCTTGTGTAGGTGAGAGGCATTGGTCTAGGATTGAGCAACAACTTAACCCTCCCTCTATTAAGATTGAACCTGTAGGTAAATCAAGAAAAAATAGGATAAAAGATCCTCATGAAGACCTTAAGAGACCTGGGAGGCTGACTAAGCACGGTATTGAGATGAGTTGTAATAAACACACCAAAAGGAAGTGTCCAAATAAAGATAAGGTTATGGAACCTACCTCTACAAAGACTGAGGTAGACCAAAGAAAGATGGGCACTACCTTCATCGAGTCGGTGGCTCTTAGTGTTGACCTTGGTGCTCTGCATTGCCTAGACCTTGGGAAGAGGTGGTAAGGTCATAAGGGGAGGAAGGGGTTCCAGAGGTGGTAGAAGGAATGCAGGCCTAAATGTGCCTGCTGGGTTTAGGGTGTTCATTGCACATAATGGAACATGCATGACTAATGTAAGTTTTTATTTCATATTTGTCTACTATACATTTATTTTTGGATCAAATATTAATTTGTGGATAAGTCTAACTCTTTTTTGTGTGTTTTTCAATTCACCTACTTGGACAAGAAGGGGGACCTAGAATTGCTGCTCAGTCTTCAACAAGAGACTCGAACTATTTGATTGGCAACCAAGCTTCTATCGCTCATCAATCATCATCTAAGTTGGACAACAAATTATTATTAGATTGTGGATGTTATGTGGGACAATATTTGGTTATGTTTTGGTATTTTTTGGAAAATATTTGGTTATGTATTTGGTAATTTAATGTTGATTATTTGTTATGTTATTTAGGCCGATGATTGGATATTTGATATGTTATTGACAAGGCTATGTGGATGTATTTGGAAAATTTAAGACAATATTTAGTTATGTTTTGGTATTTTTTGGATAATATTTGGTTATGTATTTGATAATTTAACTTCATGGATATTTCCTATGTTAATTTAGCTTAATGATTGGCTATTTGGTATGTTATTGGCATGGATATATGGATGTATTTAGAAATTTAAGGATTTGATACTTGGTACGTTTTTAGGTTGATGTTTGGATGATGAAATCGGGTGCATATTTAGGTATGTAATTAGAAGCTAACATATTATACTTAGGTTGGTATGTCTGGTATGTGTATGAAATCAGGTACAGATAAAATCAAGTGCATAACCATTCATCGGTTAAATTGCTAAAAAAACACCATTGTAATTCTAACTATTACAATGAATTCCTTAGAGTTACAAATTGCTAACCATTACAACAATGGCAAATATAAGCCATAACATAACAACTGCAACTATAGCATACTTCTCCCCTCTTGAATGCTTGATCACTGCAGCATGTTGGAGTAAAATCAAATATATGGGTTGATATATTAAATAAATGTGAATTATAGGCTATCAAATAAAGTTAGGCTAATTAAAGTGATTAGTTTAAGTTTTGGGGCCTTAATTAATATATTATAATGTGTAGGTATCAATGTGTAGAGACAAGCGTAATTTCTATTTTTATAATGGGTTAAAATAGAAATTACGAATAGTCGTGACTGTTCATTTACAGGCACAATTGTTTATAAATAAGGGTCATGGTCCCCAGATCATACAATGTCTTTTTTTCTTCTGATTCCCATTGTCAAAAAGAAATATTAGACAGAAAACTAGTGTAGATCTGAAAGATCATAAAGCCTCAAACTCTGATTCAAATATCTCAATATTTTGTTATGGATTCGAATGCGGCTTAGCAAATCCGTTATTTTGATTCTTGATGATTCAATATGAATGTTCTTGTTTCTGTGATGGTTTTCACATAATTTTTTTTTAATCTCTCATTTGGTATCAAAGCGGTTTCATGTTGAATTGTTGAGAATAAGTTAGAAAAGGATTTTTTTTTTTTTTCCCTTGATCTCGGCTGCAAATGCTCCAGCCCGGATTCTTGTCCTTGAAGGACAATTAGAGCATGGATTCATGTCCCTGAAGGACAATTAGCATGTGAGTCTAAAACAAGCCTGAAGCGTGGGAGACCTATTGGTTCAAAGGATGTTACTCCCCGAAAGAGGAGAACACAAATGAGCATTAGTACCCCTGAAGAGGTACGTGAAACACGCTTGAAGCATGGGAGACCTATTGGTTCAAAGGATATTTCTCCCCGGAAGAGGAGAACACAAATGAGCATTGGTGCTTACAAAGAGGTAATGATAAAATAAAATAAAAAGCAGTGGTGAGAATTGTTGGCTATTTTAGTTGGTGATTTAAATATAAATATGTTATAAATTCTGATGTATTTACAAAAATTTACATTCAAATATAGGTGTTTAAATATATATTTTGAGATAGATTTAATTAACACAATATGTCACACCAAAGTGACCGCACATGCAAGAATTAATTTTATTCAAAATATAAGCGAGATCATGTGCATGCCAGCTTATGTAGAATACAATCGGCCCCGAGGAAAATTAATATTTAATATAATTGCATGTACACTTTTTACAATATTCAAACTCGCGTGATAATTATTTGGTTTACATATGAATAATAAATTGGCTTTAAAGGAAGATTTATTATTCGATATCAGTCTCCATTATCGATGTTGATTACTAAACGAGATATCACTTAACAAGTTAATATTTAATGGGGTGTCCGATATCTGAGATGAGGTTTGCCTTTATTTGAATTTTTTTTTTTTTTGGTTTTTCGTCTTATGTGAGTTTGTTTTGCTTATTTATTGTTCTCTGATTTAACTACTAGTTCTGCTTCTAACATTAATGTCAGCATTAATTCTATTCCTATGCTAAATGGCACAAACTTCAAGACATGGCATGAGAACCTCCAAATAGTTCTCGGTGTCATGGATCACGGACAACGTTAAGGTTTCCTTCTCTGCTCTTGCGTGAAAGTTCCTCATTGAAAGGGATATTGAAGTGGGAGAGTCGAATCATGTGTTTGATGATCATTAAGAAGGTCATTCCAGAAGCATTTAGGGGCACAAAATCCGAAACGATAAAGACAACCAAAGAGTTCCTAGAAGAAATTAAGAATAGATTTGCCAAGAATGAAAAGTCTGAAACAAGTACACTTTTGGCAAATCTCATCTCAATGAGATATAAAGGCCGAAACATTAGGAATTACATTATGGAAATGTCTCATCTTGCTTGAGTTAAAAGAGCACATAAACTTGATCTCTACGAGGGATTTGTTGTGCATTTGGTTTTGATATCTCTTCCTGGTCGAGTCAATTTAAGGTGAGCTACAGCGCGAAAGGAGACTTGGTCTCTTAATGAGCTCATCTCACATTGTGTCTGCGAAGAGGAAGGTTGAGCTTGAAAAGATAGAAAGTGCTCACATTGATACTTCTAAGGATAAAGGGAAGAAAAGAAAGAAGGATAAAGAAGCTGCAGAGGTTCCATATCAAAAGAAGCAACATAAAGAAAAAAAGGTTGATGGTTGTTTCTTCTATGGAGCTGCGGGACATAAGATGAAGCAATGTACCAACTATCATACTTGGCGTGCAAGAGAGGTACACTTCTTATCTAGTTTGTTACGGTAATTTGACGGTACCTAAACACACTTGGTGGATGGGTCACGGTGCAACCACTCACATCGGTGTGTCCATGCGGGGTTGTCGGAGTACTTGAAGCTAAGTAGTGGTGAAGATACATCTTTGTAAGGCGTGTGGCAAGAAGGTCGGGAAAGTTGAGGCAATTAGGATATTTAGGTTATTATTAAAGTCTGGTACTTGTTGGATTTGAATGATAGGGCATTTGTTGTCGCAGACCTTTCGTGGAATTTGGTTTCTATTTCTGTATTGGACATATTTGGTTATTCTTATTCTTTTGGAAATAATAAATTTAGTCTTTTTCAGAATTCAAATTTGGTTGGTACCAGTTCTTTATCTTATGTAGATAACCTTTATATGCTTGATACAGTTGCTTCATATCATGAAACTTCTTACGGTGGGTACTCGAGGTGTTAAAGAAAATTAACCAATAGGAATTCCTCATCATTATGGCATAAGAGATTAAGTCACATCTCAAAGGAGGTGAAGGCTTGTGTCAAATGGGATTCACAGAATTCCCCTTGATTTGCAGATTTTGAAATTTACAAATTGCATAAAGGAAAATAAACAAACACAAGGAGATTTGAGTGTTGTGGGGCTACAGATGTCTTAGAATTGATACATACATATATTTGTGGGCCATTTCCTATGGTTTCATGGAATGGCCAATAATATTTTATCAAGTTTATAGATGATTTTTCACGTTATGGCTACCTTTATCTCATTCATGAAAAGTCACAAATCCTTTGGAAGTGTTCAAAATCGTTCAAAGTTGGTTGAAATCAGCTCGACAAAGGATTAAAAGCGTCATGGCCGTGGTGGTGAATACTATGGGAAGTGATATGAGGCGGTTCGAGTGACTCAACGTCACAAGGACCATTTGCTAAATTCCTAGACCAAGTGTTGTATCGTCCGTACACCATGCGAGGTTCTCCAAGCATGAATGGCGTTCTTTGAAAGGCGAAACAAAGCCATTCCAAGATGTGGTAAGAAGTATGATTAGTCATTCTAACTTGCCAATATCACTCTAGGGTGAAGCATTAAAGACTGCAGCATATATCCTTAATAGAGTATCAACTAAAGCAACTGCTAAAACCCCTTATGAACTTTGGACTGGCAAGAAGCCTTGTCTGAAGAACTTACATTTAGGATGTCGAGTTGAAGCAAGGGGCACTTACAAGCCACATGAAAGAAATTAGATTCGAGAGCGGTTAGTTTCCTATTTTATTGGATATACGAAAGATCCAAGGGTTACAAATTCTGTGATCTTACTACTAAATCAATTTTGAGACGAGAAGTAGCGGTTCTTTAAGGGATGTTGGTTTTAGTGGGGAGATAAGGATAGGGTTTTGTTGTTTTTGGAGAGGAATATGTTGATATTCCCACGGTATTATTGACATTGATCGAGGGCTCCTATACGACAATGTTCAGGAAGCATATCGAATGAAACAATATCAAGAACCTCCCGTTGCGAGAAGAACAAACTCTACCTCCTCCGGAACCTACGCCATGGGGAGATCCACTGAAGAAGTGCGAGGTGCGGATAGTTACATTGTATTTCTTGAGAACATGGGTTTGACGGTAGTGCGGTGGAAGATGATCGATCGACTTCCGCCCGAGCCACTAAGTTCTAAATCTCAAGGAATTAGTTGATTCACCATGAAAGGAGATAAAATCCATGAAGGACAATGACGTTTAGGATGCTGTCCCTGTGCCTAAGGTGTAATGAAACCCATTGGTTGAAAATGGATATTTAAAACCAAGAGGGATTCGAAAGGTGATGTGGAGAGATACAAAGCTCGTCTTGTTGCTAAAGGTTATACACAAAAAGAAGGCATCAATTATAAAGAGACTTTCTCTCTGGTTTCATCAAAAGACTCTTTTAGGACAATAATGGCACTTGTGGTGCACTTTGACCTTGAGCTTCATCAGATGGATGTTAAGGCGCATTTCACCATTAGTGACATTGATGAAATAATCTATATGGTGCAACCAGAAAATTTTGTGTCAGGAGATACAAAGAGGATGGTTTACAAGTTAAAGAAATCCGTCTATGGGCTTAGGCAAGCTTCTTGTCAATGGTATTACAAGTTTCATCAAGTTACCATTTTGTCTGGTTTTGAGATGAATATGGTTGATGATTGTATATACCATAAGTTCAGTGGGAGTAAGCATATTTACTTGGTTTTATATGTTGATGACATATTGCTTGCCACCAACGATATAGGCATGTTGCATGAAACCAAGAGATTTCTATCAAAGAAATTTGAGATGAAAGATCTTGGTGATGCTTCTTTTGTCAAATTATCTGAATACAGGGATCGATCTTGGGAATACTTGGTTTTATCACAAAGAGCTATATTGAGAAAAATTCTTAAAAGGCTTGGCATGCATGATTGCAAACCAGGTGACACCCTTGTGGCTAAGGGAGACAAATTTAGTCTCAGTCTATGCCCCAAGAATAATTTTGAGATTGAGGAATCTGATAGATTCCTTGTCGTCGTGATAAGTCGATCTGTGCTCGTGTAGTAGCGTCCGGATATTGCGTACATTGGTGTGGCATGTTGAGCGGAATAACGGCGCCGTCTCGAAAGGATCATTGGATAGCGACCAAGCCCGAGTCATGAGGTATACGAGAGAACAAAGACTACGTGTTCACTTATTGAAAGTCGGATCGATTAGAGATCATTGGATATATCTACTTACTTGCTGATTGCTATCTATTGGAAGAGTGTTAAGCAGTCTGGCCAAACGCTTCTTCCACCATGGCGGTGAGTTTGTAACTTGTTATGAGGCATCGATCATGGAATATAGCTTGCGAGAGGAAATTTTTATCCTGGTACGCGTATTATGGATGGCATTGAAAGACCACTTAAGTTATTTTGTGACAATAAATCGGCAGTACTATATTCAACTGACAACG